>PVKM010021375.1:0-22639 GCA_004027735.1 Carollia perspicillata
ATAAAAAATGAAAAAAATTCTATCATTTTTTATTATACCATAATCTAATTTCATTTGATCTTTCATTATTTTGTTGGAAGACTACAAAGGTTTTTTAAGTTAACATGAAAACATAACCTTATGAGAATAAGCAGAAATATTATACAAAATAATAGTAATATGAGGACATTTTTACTGAGATAAAAATACAAGAAATTAAGTTGCTAAAATAAAGTGAACATGAACATTTCAGATATAAATCAAATTTAATTGCTTTGAAATCCAATGAAATTAAGATAAGGTAAATATTAATCAATCATTAAATATAAATGTAGTTATTAAAATTCTTAATATATTCAGAATATACCAATTAAAATGACATTACAAAATTATGTCAGGATAAATAATTAATTTATATTATTTAACGGAAATATGTATAAGTGTTAATAAACCATAATAGTCAAATTACATATGGCCTATAATTGATTTCTATTAATCAATAGAATCTACATCATAAATATGTGGCCATGTGTTTAATAAGAGACACGCAGAGGCAGCTACAAAGGAGGAAATAAGGGGGAGCTGAGTAAACTTACATCAAGATTATCAGGTAGAGATTTCCATTATCATTTTGTCTGGGGAAACAAATAAATCTATTTAACCATGTTTACTTAAAAGCAAAGTATAAGAGTCCTTCCTAATTCTTATTGCCTTTTGAATCATCTTATATTTTTGCATATGGCAATTATGTACCAAATGAAGACACTCAAACGTGTTTTTATAAGGTTTATGCTTAATTGTGGGAATGAGAGCTAATTGTGAGAATAACATGGGAGTTCACTTTGATGATTGAATTGATTTGTTGACTCATTTATAGAAACATTCTTAAATCACTAAGATTTGAGTCCATTACTAAGTTCATGTAGCATGCAATAAAAAAATTCCTATATCATTAGAAGTAAGAAATGAGAAAATTCAATGGAGTAACAGGCAGCAGAAGGTATTAGAATTTTCCCCAAGTAGGTCTGCTTTCTGTAAGGTTGGCATTATCTCCTGGATAAATGTCACTGAGTAAGAAATTTTTAACTTTTTTTAAGGAGAATACCAAACCAAACCAAACCAAAAGAGCCACATCTACAATGTTTGATTTATCAATAGTAGCAAAGTAATTAAGCACTATTCCTGAACAAAAGCTTATATTATTATTTTTCTTTGTAATCACTCAAAGACTGAAAATCTATACTATGGAATAAAATAGTCTCTTTATAATAGAAACCTGCCAATATAAAAAATACTAGATGTTTATATTACATGTCTATGTGTATATATTATACATTATATTATAAATACTATAGTATATATCACATGTAATTATGTTGTTAATAAACATCTATTTGAAAATATTTTGTTACATATCTAGATTTTTAGAAAAAACTTAAATTTTTCACTCAGATAGGATTATCTTTACTAAATTCAGCTCTACTCCCAATGCAATGGTGAAGAACATCCCAGCTCTAGTTAAGAATGAATATATTGTAAACCAAATTATACTTTGCAATGTCTGCAATTAAAATGCAGAATTAATCTCAAGGCTCATATTATGGCAGTATTTTTATTAGCTGTTTAAAATTGTATATTTTATAAAGAAATACATTGGATTATGTCTTTGCATATAAATGATATTAGTATCTATAATTATTTTTATATTTGATAGATATTAATTTTATTACATCTGTATTACTTTTGACAATTCCTATTTTAAAATTATTTTTTATCTTTTAGATAGAAAATTAATTTTTCTATCTCTTATTTTTCATTTATTTTTGTTGGTTTTTTTTTTTTTTTTTAGAATATTTACCTTCATTTTCCTCCCAAAAGGCAAATAGTATTTTCTTTCAGAGAAAATAGTGAAGCTCAGAAACCTATATTCAGATTATGTCTGGTTATAATTTATCAACTGTCGTGGTCTAACACACCCCAGTAATTTCTGCAGGTGTCCAGGGACCTGTTTGGGCATCTATTATGAAGAGTGAAATGCCAATAACTAGGTGTTCTTCTGTCACTGTGGTTACTGTCACTCCCAAGAGTCTTAGAGTCTCCATTACATGACAAAGGTTAATTCAAGAACTAGTTCAGAGATAATAGTCTCTAATAAATTCCACGTTGGCTAGACTTGCTTGTTATAGATTTGATCAAATTTTCAATAAAACAATGACTTCTCTGCTAATAAAATTATTCAAAGAGAAAGAAATGGAGAGTAGTTTTTTAGACACTTAAAAATAAAAAAGTATTAGAAGCATTTAAAAACTACATTCCCTCTGTTTTCTGTTCTCTTCTGTCATTCAGACCTTTGCATAAATATATGTGTTTGTTTGTTTGTTTGTTTATATGACAGTCCTAGATGCTAGCCATGGCAAAAACAAGGTAACCATTCCTATTGTTGATTCATTAGTATATCTCCATGAATTTTGCTTATCAGCAAATGTTTAAACATTAATAATTTATTTAATAATGTTTTGTTATAACACTCCTTAAACTACTTCTGGAAATTGGTAATTATATTCTGTAAGGTCACCTTTAAGTTTAACAATATTAAAAAAGAAAGTCACAGCAAGTCATAAACATATTTTAGTTTTACCTAACAAAACCTCATCATATTAAATTGCTTTTTCCGTTGCCAGTAATTAACCCCAGAGTGTTGCATTTTTAACACCTTCTCACAGAAAAGAGTATAAACCATTTCAATTCTGTAAATACATTATATTATTTAATTGCATAATCCTGTACTAACAGGGGCTCAACAGAAATTAATTTGCTAAATCAGTGCCTTTATGTGCTTAAATAATGCAGCATAAAGCAGGTTTCCAATGTACAGGTATCTAGTCTTGAAGAGAAAACCTGTGTTACATGTATACACTTAGCTTAGAAAGTTCCTGCAGGCACAGATACTACATGGCACTTGATAAAAGTCAGAGCTACAGAATACACGAGGAAGGAGAAATTGGAAGGATCAAGTGGTTTTAAAGAAGAAAAGTTTCACAAAGAGCCTCAAATCTCCACCACTGAATGCACTGCTTTGTAACTATTGTTGGCATATCTTGTTTTGACTGCTTAAGAACAAAAGCTTCTTTACTTCTCTTTGCTTCTGTTTCCATGAATAATGAGGGTAGTATTGAGCCACCTGCACAGCTTTCAGTGGGTGATGGTTAAGTGAATGGGGACTGGTAAAGGGGTGAGGGGAGATAACTAATTAGAAAACCAAAGAAGAATGGTATCAAAATACTTCACTGTTGATTAAATAAAACTCAAATATTTACTCAGAACATTCATCTGAATTTCTTATTATTTTGAATTAAAATATGTGCTATTTAACTACAATAATCCTAGTCAATTTGGAGTTACCAAAATAGCTAGAAAAAAAAAAAACATTGAAAAAGCATGTGCACTTTCTGTACAGAGATAGTCAATGCAGAAAAATATGTAATACGGCAGAGTGTCCCAATATGTGTGAACAACCACTGACTTTAATTTTAATTTGTGTTGTTGAGCAAAATTCTGAACAGGCATTTTAATTATCAGAATTTTTTAATATTGAAGTTTTCATAATATATTTTCTAAATAAATTATCCATTCAGAGCAAAACTCTGTGGATTTTCTCATACATATACATTTCTTTAAAAGTTTCATTTTGAGTAACTCAGTATACATTCATTCATGGATTATCTTTTTCTTTATTCCCTCCTATTCTGCTGGGACCTCTTTTCCTTAAGACTTTGATATAAGGAACTAATTTAAAATAGAGACGATTATTAGATAAATATTATTAAAACATATCATGTCAATCTAAAAATATCCTGTTATATTCCCCAAAAGGAAATGCATATGGTATTAGTTGAAATCATGTATCTAAAGATTTCTATTTATAGGCAGTCACGGAATTGAATGACTTCAAATTGAAAATAAGCCCCTCATTCATGTTCCAGAATACTATCGAAAAGGGTTGGTATAAAAATTATCAGCAATAGTATTTTCCTGCTCCTTGATATTACATCAGCATTTATTTAAAATGATGTTTCCATTCTTTCAGGAATCATTTGCCCAGACGTAAATAACTATGACTGATTCAGACAATTAAATTGCAAATCACATATTTCACAAATACATACTTACTCTTTTTTTGGCCAACATTTGAGCACCTGCTCTTATTTTCAGATATCTCAGAATGTTGAAGAAAATAATGTTTACTCATTTTTGTTGTTATTATTGGTAGTGCAATATACTTCTGTGTTTCTGTTTTTTTTTAATTTTTCTTTTGTTATAGTAAAAGCACAACACACAATCTGTACTCTTACATTTTTAAGTGTAATACATTGCTGTCTATAGGTACAATGTTGTTCAGAAGATCTCTAAAACTTACTCATCTTGCTTAACTGAAACGTTATACATATTGATTAGTGACCCCATTTCCTCCTCCCCAAACTCCCTAACAATCATCATTCCACCTTTTTAATCAGTGCATTTGATTATTTCATATAAGTGGAATTATACAGTATTTGTCTTTCTGAAACTGGCTTATTTCACTTAGCATAATCTCCTAAAAATTCATCCATTTTATCACATATTGAAGCACTTCCTTTTTTTAAAGGTTGGATAGTGTTGCATTTTTATAGTCTATGCCACATTTTCTGTATCCATTCCCCTGTTGAAGGACATTCAGGTCTTTTCAACATCTCCGCTCCTGTGAGCAGTGCTGCTGCAGTGAACAAGATGGTGCTCATATCTGTATGGTATTCTGATTTTAATTCTGTTGAATGCATTCCCAAGGGTGCTGGGCCACGTCTGTTCTGTCTTTAGTTTTTGGTGGAACTACATTCTGTTTCCCACAGCAGTGGCACCATTTGGCATTCCCACCAACACGGTGGAAGCATTCAGATTTCTCCACATCTTCACCAACACGTTTTTTTAAAAATAATAACCATTCTGACTACTGTGAGGTTGGATCTTATTGATGACAACACAAAAAAGAAAAACACATGCCTGATGAATATAGATACAAAAACCAATAACTTGATTGAAAAATGGGCTAAGTACTTGAATAGACATTTCTTCAATGTTGACATTATTTTTTTCTGATTTATCAGTAAATTCCAAGGAAATATGTGTTAAAATTTGTCAACATGATTTAGTGTTTTTCCTTACTTGGAATTCTGTTAACTATTTTACCATTTACTTTCAAGCTATGTTATCAGGCATATTCCCACTTGGTATGGCTGTATATTCCTGTTAAATCAAATATTTTATCACTATGAAGTGATTCTTTTTACATATTTTATAATTTATCTAATCCGTTTCATATCAATTTACTTATGCCTGCTTTATTTGATTCAATACTTTTAAATATGTCTCTTAAGCAACATAGAGCTGGGCTTTTAAAAAAATATTAGCACTTAAAAGGTAATAATTTATCTTTCAATATGTGAAAACAACTTATTTAATGGTATATTTCTAATAAATTCAATACCTCCTGGCTCAAGTGATTGTTTAATGTTTCCATTATCTCTTTAATGGTAGCTTCTTTCTGCATGCACTTTGTGATTTATAATCTGTCCATAATTTTTACACCCTTTTAAGGGAATTTTTTGAGATTTACTTGAGGCAAATTTTGCTTTTGTTTCTCTCAGGAAAATAGAAGCATTACCTAATTGAGGTCTGTTTGTTTGTTTATTCATCTACATATTTATTTATTTCAGATCCAGGAGAGATTTTTTAAAATATTTTTATTGTATTTTTCCATTGCCATTTACCTCCTTATGCTCCCCTCACTCCCCACCCCAAAATCACCAACGTGGTCCACGTCCATGAGTCCATCTTCCTTGTTGTTGACTGAGGTCTATTTAAAACAAATTATTCACTGAAGTTTCTCCTGAAAGCAGATGTGGCATACAATCTAGTCGCATACCTGTTTGAGCAGTCACATAGTTAGAAATTTTACAACTTTGTTTTATCTTTCTTTAGTTAGAGTCAAACTAAGACAGGCATTTTTCTCAGTATCTACCACTGTGAGATGGATACTTTTATTCCTAGTTAGTGGGACCTTGGGTTTGTGTGTTGTGTCCAAGTTCTAAGCCACAGAGGAATGTAGAAGCCCCAGGAGCTGGGCTTGGGTATGGCTAAATTACCTGACTTCTTTGAGTTTGTGCTTTCTCTGAACTTTTATCTTCTGAGGATTTTTCTTACTTTCTTGCCATCTCTGATAGATGTTTATATGTACATTCCTGTCCATGCTGTTATCTCCAGTTTAATCACAAAACATACATTTTCTAAGAAAGCATTCTCTTAGTACTAAGTTTTTAGATGTATACATTCTACTTATGAAATCTTTAGGGCAATGCTTTCTTATTCTTATGCTACATTATATCTCTTTTAGTTTATTATCAATTATTTTGGAACAAGGCGTGTGCAGTTTTACAAAGTCAATTACTTTCCCATTAGCCATTTATATTTACGGCTGGGTTCTCCTCCTCAGATTCAATGCTAGAATACAGAATCCTGTTCAGAACAGTCAGTTCAAATTCACATGGTTGGAGTTTCTCTAGCATATCTCTACAGTGTCAAGAGATATGCAACTACCTATTTAGACTTGAACAAAAAATACAGATGTGTCCAGAGTGCCCTGATCTCATGCCTTTATATTCAGTGACTACACATACCTAGCTGTGTTTGGGGGGGCTCGCCCACAGGGGGAGCCCCTCCCCACTCCCCAGCTGTCATAGATAAGAATAAATCTACCAAGATGTGATCTGCTTGGTGAGGAAAGGTGGTCAATTTCTCAAAGAAGGTCCAAGAGCTTTTTCCTCAATGGGCTTTTATTAGGTTTGTTTTGCACAGAAATACAGGTAAAGCTCATTAATTATTGCCAGGCAATAAGGATCAAACAATAGATAACAAAGAACTTTGAGGACCTATTTTGAGTCAGTGTCAGATAGCTAAAGAGCTATAAAACTTTGAGGAACAAACCCACTTCTTGTTTGTTCCCTTATTTAAGTGAGAGCATTCTAAACAAAGCAGGTTTCACAGGATTTTACATATTCTTTCTTAGGCCTAATTGTCCTAGGGGACTCGCCCTTTCCAGCACAGGGCAGTACCCACCACAAGCGTTGTTTCAGGCTTAAGGCATTGTCTCAGGCTTAAGTCAGGCAGGGGTAGTAAGGCAACCAAGAGATTAGGAGACTTCTTGCAGACAGAATGAGGACTCAGGCTACGTCATAGCTGAGTGTTGAGTGTCCATCATCCCCTTTCTCCATAGCCCCCCAAGTCCTTCTCTGGGGCTTCCACGTGGTCATGCCTGTTTTAGGTCATTCCCCCTTGGGGAATCTTACCCATCATTGGCTAACTGTCCAAGCATTGGGGACCAGTTATGGATGAAGTAAAAGGAGCAGAAGCAGGGTTCCTGCCAGGGAGATAAGCTTTGTCCCTTTAGTGACTTATGGTCTGAAGGTCACTCACTCAGCCTTAGCAATGGGGTGGGTACGGCTTCTGAAACCAGGCAGGGCAGTTTCCAACACCTAGCTGACACATCTTTCTTTCTATCAACGAATCGATGTTTTGATATTGATTTTTAAATTACTTTTATTCCACTGTGGGGAGAGCAAATTATTTGGGTTGTCATATAGCATTTGTCCTTGAACTAAGTTTAGTTTTTTGCACAAGGATGGGTAGACTTTTCCTCCAGTCATTGGGATAGAGTATTTAAACTCCAAACCTTTATTTTAGAAACTTATCTGCTTGACCACGTTTAAATATTTTCCAGTTGATCTCGCAATTCCATTATAATGGCAATGAGCATCGTCACAGCAGCTATGCCAAGGTTTTTCTCCATTGCTGAAGAAACCATGCCCCCTTACATTTTCCTTGGCCCTTCCTGCTTAACTGAAACCTGCAGATTAGAAAACCTGGTAAGACGGTTCTATAATACTAAGTCATTGGAGAATTATTTCTCCTATTATTCTCTCACTTCTCATAGGCAATAAATTTACTGAACCAAAAAGAGATTTAAAAAGTTACATTTCAGCTTTAAATTATGCCCTGCAAGTCACAGAGCAGTAAAACATACTTAAAGCCAGGAAGGTACTGAGGGAGTCATCATGATTTGATGTTGCTAAGAGCAACCAGGACATTAAAAGGGGGAATTAAGGTTAGTATACTTAATGTGCATAAAAATTAAGATCACAGTTAGAGAGAGAAAAATGTTGCAAAGAAGGATGAAGATGTATCAGCGAGGTTGCCCTCCTCTTCGCCAGCTAATTCTTCATCCATTAGGTGCAACATTAGGTGCTGTGCCCTAACGTTGCACTATTTATCTTAATTCTGATACAATGATCTTGGGAAAAGAATTTTAAATCTAAGAAAAAATTTTATCTTCTTCCCTCCAGCATTTATCTCTTCAACAATCCTAATAAAATGTCATGCTAATAAAAATGTGCTTAAAATAGTACAAAAACTGTTCTGCAAAGATTTCAAATATTTTTTGGCTGTAATATCTAATTAAAATATCCAGATATTGAATGACTCCCAAAATTTTGGTACCAAATTCTGGAGCATTTGTGGCTTTGTCTTGATCATCCACAATTGTACACAGAGAGAGAGTGCATCACATTTAAAAAGCCCCCCAGTCTTAAGGAGTTATGTTGGCTGCCCACGCATACAATACTCCACGGTGTCCTGTATGAAACTGACTTATTTTAACGGTTAATATCTTCGTAAGAAGCTTAACCTAGGCACAAAAATACAGTTTTATACTCATGTTAAGTCTGTTTTTACTTTCTCTGAAAATGAAAAATGCTCTCTATACCTCAAATTCTACTCCTTTGTTCCGGCCTCCAACTTGCATGAAAACATAGTTGATAAAGTGTGCATTTTGGACTCAGGCATATCTAGTGTTACACATTAATTCTTCAATGAGTGCACTGCATGGTCTCCAATAGTTTTGTTAATATCACTAGGCCTCAGTTGAATATGTTTCATTATTGTTCTGAAATGGAGTATTTAACATGCCTAGCATAGAGAGGGTGTCATATACAGGAACCAGTATTAATATTAACATTTTTAGTCTTCATTTCCCTAAAGTTATGCACAGGAGCTAAATTACCCATGAACTACTCATACTATATGTATGGATAAAAATGATTAGAAAATAATTAGGTATATTCTCTATATCATCAATTAGAGGCCTGGTTCATCCACTGACCGACCCCCTTGCTAATAACTTTAAATATGTATGAACAAATTAGGTAGTATCATATAGAGGTAATGCTATCTTGAATTCAATATTCCACTTTGAAAATATCAATAGCATTTTTTCTCAACTAAAAATATTATCTGATTTTCTGAATAGATATAATAAATACAGTTTGAAACTAAAATATTTTAAACAACTAATTGTATTTGTTTTCAAGAACAATGGCATTAATGACACTAATGAGCACTTCAGTATAAATATCTAACTGAGACATACAGGGATTCCAGGATGGTACTCTAATTCCTCAACAGAATCACGGCACAGTGCTTCCCTGTGAGAATCTGGACGGGCCTGGGGATTTCAGCCACAGGAAGACATGACCTCAACTCTAGGACACCACAGTTAATGCCAAAGCTTCTTTTCCAGTTTCAGCAAAATTATTTAATTTCTATCAAATGTTAACTTATATATTTCTACAGGATATAGATTGTTTTGTATTCCATTGCTCTACTTGATAAGATGTAGTTTTACAGGGTGTCGGTATAAATCTTGACTCTACCACTTACTACCTGAGTGAACTTAAGCAAAGGACTTAAACTCTGTGTGCTTCAATCATCTCAGTGATGTAGTTGAGGTAGTAATAGTATCTCCTTAGAGAGATATTGGGAGGATTAAATGAGCAACTGTAAGTCAGAAAAATAACAATGGAATGTAAACCATTGAGGGAATTTGAGCATAGCTTACCTATTGAAAGGATCAGTCACAAGAATTATTATGTCTTTCTCCCTAGACTTCAAACATTGTTTGACAAATTACCCAAAGTAACAAATATATTTTACATCATGATACTGAAAAACCATTCATGTCTATGTATTCACATAAACAAAAGTATCACAAAACAATATTTTAGTTCTATGTGATGCACATTGATGTTTTTTAATTATTCTGTTTCAGTTTATTCTGGTTTATATGACAACAAATTATTGGCCATCATACACTAATTAATGTTACAACCCCAGAATATGTTGTTGTAACATATGTATTGAAAACAATAGTCTATAGGGACTTTAAATATATTAACTGCCTTTCACATGCTTTCTCTTATATTGTTTCCCTCTTCTCCTGATCTCCCTTTTTCTCTCTCTTATCTCCAAAACCAGCTTCAAAGAAAAGAGCCTGATAATTCTGGTGTTAATCAAGCAACCAACTGGCTATTTCTAACCCAATCCCTGAAGAAATGATTGCCTCTCTCTTGTTATTATCACAAGGGAAATGAGATTCTGAAAGTGAATGAAGAGTGGATGCCACAGTCTATCCCTAAGAGCTCAGACCTCACACACATTCTATATATTCAGACAGCAATTTTCACTTATATACAGACACTCAAAAGTGTCTAAACCAATGCAACTGTTCCAATAACAAACACATAAGTGAGTATGTAGCTATTATATTTATAACCATATGTATGATCATATCTTATTACAGAATATACACTGTGTTTTATAAACATGACTCCACATACAAAATATAATGGTGAACAGAAAAACATGGCTATCACAATAACCACTCTAATTTAGAAAGGTTTACAACTAGAAGGAATATTCAGTGATCATTGGTTCAGGTCCCATACTACATTCTACTGGACAGGAGTACTTTTGTCTTCACACATTAGCGCCTCATTTCCAAGTTTAATGATCTGCAGTCTGCCAATTCACTGCTGATGTGGGATAACTATACATCCCCATCCCACTTGATGTCACAGCTCTAACTGCCTTAAAACCTTATACTACTGAACAAAGATGTAATTTGGGACAGGGAATCATCTTATCCATGTCCATCAGCAGACATTTTTTAAGTCATGAAATTTTAATATGAAGCCTACTCTTGGACTCTCTTTCTTTTATCTATAGTTGTGTAAGACTCAGTCTATGGTTTCACATTTGGTATTTGATTCTAACCAGTAAGAAACAGTGGATAAAACTAGTCAGTTGTGTTCCATGCCGGCTATCTGATGAACCATGGCTACAGAGTGGGATTAATATTCTCTTTGGCAAACACAGCACCCACTGAAGGTTTTTAGAGAGGTTATAAAGAATTAGGTTTTGTGCTATACAAGGTGTGTCCAGAAAAAGTCCAGCCATTGTTCATAAAACAAGAGCAGTTTGTGTGACTCTGATATAACCTGGCAGCCAAGGAGAGTGGACTGGAATGCTCATCGGTGAACAATGACAACTGCACGGTACTAATCAGTGGGGGCCGTAGATGCCATTGAGTGAGCGTGTGTACTGTGTGGTTGTGACATTCAAAATGACTAAGTGGGTAGAATAACAAATCTGAGTCAAATCTTGCATTAAGCTTGAACATTCCTTTGCTGAAAGTATTTGGATGATTCCGAAGGCCACAACAATGGGCAACCAGTGACTGGCAGCTCCATCTTGACAATGCATCCACTCAGACACTATGTCTCTTGCAGAATATTTTGGTGAAACATCAAATCACCCAGATGGCTCAGCCTCTCTAAAGCCCTGATTTGGCACCCTGTAATTCTGGATTTTCCCCAAATTAAAATCACCTTAGAAAGGGGAGTGATTTCATATCATTGATGAGATTCAGGAAAATATGACAGGGCAGCTGATGGTGATTGGGAGAACTGTGTGAGGTCCCAAGATACCAACTTTGAAGGGGACTGAGACATCATTGTCCTATGTCCTATGTTTCTTTTACCTTGTATATTCTTTAATAAATGCCTCCATTTTTCATATTATATGGCTGGATATATTCTAGACAGATCATATATATATAATTTATTTATAGACAGAAGGGAAGAGAGGGAGGGAGACAGGTAGGGAAATATCAATGTGAGAGAAAAACATTAATCTGCTGTCTCTTGTACATGCCCCAACTGGGGACCAAACCTGCAACCAAGGCACATAGTCAGGAGTTGAGCTGATGACTTTTCCCATTGCCAGATGACACCCAACCTACTAAAGCACACTGGTGAGGACTTCATGACATTTTCATTGTTGTTATTTTAATTTCCCATTGGGTGCCAAGCTAATGTTGACATTTCTGACCTTCACTTTTTTGGTTTGACATCACTATGCCATGAGACAGAGAAGTTACTTTGGCAGTTTCGAATTATAGACATTTAGCGTTGTTGGATCTCTGGCAAAAAGCAGAAAGGTTCCCTTTTTTCATAACTGTATACATGTGCCTTTGTTATTGTTTCAGACAGGTAAGCTTAAATTGAAGTTTCTTGCTCTAGCAGCATTGATATTTGTTTTGTTTAGCAGTTTACTAAGGAGTGAAGATAAATCATCAACACACACCATTACTTAATAATTTTTGGAAAGTCTTTTTTTTTCCCCTAAAATATCCCTCATCCTCCCAGAGCCTCAACTGTGAATTCTAAGAAGCAAAAGTCAATATTTTAACCAACCAGTTAGGTAACATATAATAAGGTTAGGCCTCATACTTAGGGTTGCTAGTAAAATAGTCAGTGGTCAAAATTTAATTGCAGATAAATAAAAGATCACTTTTATTATATCTGTGTTCTAGAAAATGTTTGGAACATTATTATACAAAAATGTGTTTATAAAAATCTAAATGAAAGTGGGTGTTGTTTGTGCTGCTTGCTATTCAAGCACAAAATTGAGGAATCCTCTCTCCCCGTCACACCATTTGGGTTCTGACAGTTTCATATTCAAGATTTATCATTTGCAGTTCTGAATACTGTGAGCTAATTATTGATCCGTATACACAGTCTGTATATATTCTCACAAAGTCTGGGGAGAGGATCCAAAGTGCTCCAAGGATTTTAAGACCTGATTTGGACATTTGATAGAACTGGTGGTTGTAAGCCATGAAGCCATCTTTTCTCTCCATTCTCTCTAGATGCTGGCGCTATTCTTTCAGGCTTTTCCACAGGAGTTGGAAGAACATAGATATGGGACATTCACCACAAGCTCCCACCCACATTTAATTTAGGATTTCATATTTCTGCTTGTACTTATTTTAATCAAATGTCCCTTAATATCAGTAATTCAGTATAATAGCCGGGTATCCTGGTCATCTTTTACAATATAAGTGTACTTATATTTTTTTAGACCAATTTATTTATTTCTGAAACTTTTTGTTCATATGTTTGTCAGTCAAAGGTCTTTCTGCCTAGAGTTTAATAACAACAAGAATGCTGTCCTCATAGTATGAAATCTGTCAACATGTTTGAAACAGGAACAATACGAACATTTTTTTCCTCACAGATTATCTACTACATACATA
Source organism: Carollia perspicillata (assembly GCA_004027735.1). Taxonomy (NCBI): domain Eukaryota; kingdom Metazoa; phylum Chordata; class Mammalia; order Chiroptera; family Phyllostomidae; genus Carollia; species Carollia perspicillata. Next base: position 13,499 of record PVKM010021375.1, read on the forward strand.
TTTTTTACCCAAGACAACTTCTAGCTTGATTTGTCTCAGGTTACAAATTGATGTTTTTGTCTACTCAAAAAATGTGCTCTTTGCATAAAACATCACATCATAGCCACATGGATTGGATGGTCCAATATTCATTGACATTCTCAGAAAGTCAATGTCCAATATATCCCTAATTCAACCACTAGATTTACTAGTGGCTTCATAGTTATGGAAATTATTTACAAATATTCTAACAATTTCTAAAAATCAAAAAAAGATTCCTGTGATAAAAGTTCCACCTTCACAATATGTTGCTTCTAATTATGAGCACACCTCCGTAAGGAGGTTGAGGTAAATATGGAAGTTAAAAGAAACCAGAATATGTCACCCCAAAATATGTATGAAAGGAAAATTACTTTGAACTGAAGGAAATTTAGAAACAGCAAACCCAGAAAAAAAGTCCCTATTTTCTGCCTAAAGGCTGGATATAATACACCTTTCTATTGGAGGCAAACTCTTATCAGGCCATAGAAGGATGGGAATAAAGAAATTTGCAAACCTCACTCCGTTAGTTTCCTCCCATATATTTACCTTCCCACAGTTTGCTCTGCTTGGAACCATAGAACTGCTCAATTTGTACTGTTATTTGCTACAGATTTATTGTTCTTTCTTTAAAACACAGCTGGAAACCTAAGTTAGGTAGAAGTAAAGTTTTTCTTCCCTCTGGAAGGTGCTTTCTGTAACCTACAATAAGATATTTATTTGCCTGTGACTTTTAGGTCCAATCACAATGTTTACAGCCATAATTCTCATATTTTCAACATGATGATATTTCATTTGCACATACACTGCCACCTAAACTAAATACATATAAAAGCAAGGCCATTATGCTCTTACCAAACTCTGGCCATGTACTATTAAGTTGACCTTAACAATCATGTTTCTTTTAGGATATCACCAAATCCTTCTAAGTCTTTGTTCATAGATTTTCTATGTAGAATACTTTCCTTTAATCATCCCGCCACAATTTAAATTATTTTCAATAGCTATAAATGGTGCCATAGCCCCTTTACAAGGTTTCCTGACTAATAGTCTATTTAATGTATATTAAATAAGAAGTAATAGTCAGCTAAGGGAAGTGTCCTTTTGATCCCATTACTCAGCTCCTTATAGCACTATCGTGTTGCCAAATGGCCACTTATATCAAATGAAAATTACTGACCATGGCCTTTAAAATATGACACCAATTAACACAGAGAGACCCTGTAATACACAGATATACTTTACTTGGATGAGCTCATTCCATTTCATCGGCCTATGTTCCATTACAGTCCCAAATATCATTTTAGAGTTTAGTGTGTGAACTATTAGCTTTAGGAAAATATACAAGGTGAATCTCTTTCTCTGCTTTGAGGTACATACAGTGGGGGCATTAACATCAGAACTATATTAAAATCCTGGTTTTACCATTTTTTAACTGCTTAGCAAAACATAAGGCTTTTAAACTTTTTGCTTCCTCCTTATCATATATGTTTTACAATATAGATATTACCTATAACTAGTGTAGAAAGATAATAATTAATGTGATATATTTTCCCTAAAACAATACTAGAGGAAAAATTCAGAGGTAAAGCAGTTCATAGAGCATGCATGGTATGATATAAACAATAATTTATTTTTGTTTTTTTTAAGATTTTATTTTCTTATTTTTAGAGAGAGGGGAAGACAGGGAGAAAGAGAGGGAGAGAAACATTAATTTGTGGTTGCCTCTTGGGCACCTGGCCTGCAACCCACGTATGTGCCCTGATTGAAAATTGAACCAGTGACCCTTTGATTTGCAGGCAGGTGCCCAATCCACTGAGCCACACCAGCCAGGGCTAAACAAGAATTTTAAAGAAATGCAACAAAGTTCACAAAGGACCAAATATGTCAATTCTGAAAATAAACGTAAATGAGATTAAAACTTCTAATACTAAAAATAGAATTTTTCAGGTTGCATTAGAAATAAACAACAAGAACAAACCATCAAGAAAAAAAATAGGAAAATAATTCCCATTTTTCTAAAGGCTGTAAACTACAAACCAACACAAAGTGAACCAAATTTCTTGAGAGTAAAATGAATCTCAGACTAATTAACAACAATGTCCTGATAACCAGGGAACAATATGCTTACACCAAGCCATAGAACTCAAGTTAAATAATATTAAATAAACAAAGTTATTCAAGAAGACAGGCTAATAATTATGTATTACACCATGAAGAAAAAAGTATATAATATATATTTTAAATTATAATAGGTTAAAAAATTAACTGGAACAGTTGTTTCAAAAATCCCTTTAACTTTGAGCAGTCATGTGGACAAAAGTGAATGATCTGAACAAAATGCAATATGATTAATGTTGTAGAATTATTAAGTAATTAATAATTACTATAAACTATAAACCACACAGAAGACATAGGTCAGTTTTAAGTGTCTATGAGCTAGTTCCAACATCATCCAAACTGTTTCAGATTTAAAACATGAACATATCCTTGGGTGAGAATTAAAAAATAAAAAATAAATAAAAATAAACAACAGACCAAGTAAAAGATATTTAAATGTTATACAAAACATCAGATAAAAACATTATTACATAAAGTTCTGCAGTATAGTATAAGAATACTAATTACTAATGTGAAGACAGAGATTATAAAATTTATATATTTTTTCTGAGAACTACAACTGAATTGTTTCCTGAAACTCAGAAACTTGAACCTTGAATTAGCACTCACTCCAGAGGAATGGATGGGAAAAAGGGATTGCTGACTCTGGATTAGTGAGCGGTAAAGCCTTGGCCTTGATTATTGTTAGATAAAGACAAAGTGTTGAAATATTCTTAATATATTTCACTTTTAAGATATTAAAATATATAAGTATTAATCCAAATAGGTTGAAAGCATCTTTAGTCAAAATTATACCTATTCTGGTCCATTTATTAATATTTCTCAAGTGGTTTGTCTAAAAGTTGCCCCCATGTATAATCAGAATTAAGCACTAAACTGATTTCTTGTCAAGGGAAAAACCCAATTATTGCAATTTTTTTAAATATTTTATTTATTTATCTTTAGAGGGGAAGGGAAGGAGAGAGGGAGAGAAATATCAATGTATGGTTGCCTCTTGTGCATCCCTCGCTGGGAACTGGCCTGCAACCCAGGCATGTGCCCTGACTGGGAATCGAACCGCGATCGTTTGGTTCACAGGCCCTTGCTCAATCCACTGAGCTACGCCAGCCAGGGCTGCAATTTTTTATATTTCATTTTTCTATGCATAAACTCTATTCAGTAATCATGCCCTTTTCTGAAAAATTTCCAGAACAGATCCACAATAATTTTAACAAGTTTATCTTTTTTTTTCATACTTTCCAAACTGCAAATACTCAGCATTCATTACATGCATTGCTTCTGGGCTCTGCCCTACAGATCTTCATTATATTATATTTAAAAATAATAGATTGAAAGCTCATCATCTAAGCTATGAGTATTATCACATTATGGGGATTTAAAAGGGCAAAAATATTTACATATTTAGAAAGTGTGAAAAAAATTGTTCCAGTTTCTGTAGAGAGAAGGCCCAACAAAATGGCAGTGGTCCAATCAAGATAGCATAAAATATATAAAACAAAGAGAAGTCGCTCATGCCAACCAAGATGGCTGCCAGCCAGTCATGACACTTTGGTTCAGGAGGGAAACTACCTAAGTCAGAGTAGACACATCAGGCAAGGAGATACACTTAGGATATCTGCACACGTGGTCAGAACAGCCATGTCTGCAGAGTGAGACCTCTGATAGGTAGGCTCCTGGGGAAATTCTCCACTTGTCCTCAGGGGAGTCAAGCAAAACAGCCATGTGCCACCCTTCAGCTCCTGGAAATTCCACACTTGGCATCAGGGGTGCCGAGACATTTATCGCAAAACCCAGGAGGGTGAAGTACACCACTTTCACGGTATAATTGAGGCAGGCTCCAGACCACTGCTGAGTCAGCCTAGCTCCACACACATTACCCCACTTATCTCCCTTGGCGTTGGCCACTAGAAGCTCTGCCCTGCTGGACTGAGGACTTTGTCCTGCTGGCCACCAGGCTCCAGAGATCCTTCCTTACAAGACACCAACAGCAGTTGCCCACCGTGCTGTCTCCTGGACCTGCAGGCTGAGACTCTGGGACTGGGGTTCATTATCCTCCACTGACAGTTGTGTGTGTTATACTTCACTTAGATTGCTAGAGTGTGAGTCATGTGTTAATGTATGTTGAGTTTCTACTTTAGGTGAATAGAATAGTTCCTCTGTGTGACTCTTGTCTATTCCTTGGTGCCAGGATGCTCAGCAGGCAGCTAGCTGAGCACTTGCCCAGCTGACTTATAGGAAAGACTACATTATGAACAGACGCTCATGACAATTTTTCTTCCCATTTATAGACAAAGTTAAAAGTTGGTAAGACTGGATAAAATAAGAAATTGAAAGAGATAAAGAATAAGAATACAACAGAAGTTCATTTAAATGGCCTCTATTTTGCCAACGTACCACATAATAAAAAGCTACCCAGTCCTTCAGTTATGTATTTACTGAAGTCTATAGCTAGCTTAATGCTTTAGGCTTATGTAACTTCTGTCTCTCACATTCTGTTCTCTTTGTTTCAGTAGTATGTATACCAAGAATCAGATGTGTTTAGCCCTGAATCTGTTTGTACCAGTTGTTTTGTTTTGTTTTGTTTCTTACTTACATAATGTATTTAAATACCACTTACACTTATGAAAATAGGAGGCTGAAAATAGAGTTGTTTCTATAAAACTAAGTTGCATGCTTTGAAAACAACTCTATGAAGGTGAATTTCTTGGAATATGTTTCCAAAGTAAGTGTGTCTGGATAATTATAAAAGAAACTGGAGAAGAAATCACAGAATTTTAAAAGGATTCAGCACACAAATTGCTTACAAAAATGTTTGTAATTGCTTGATGTGCTTTAAAGAGAAGAAAGTAGAAAATTGCAATGAGTGAATTATGAAAATGGTTTACTTAAATTTAAAGAAAGAAAGAACAGAAAAAGAAAGTACACAGGATTATCCATCATCTGACTTACAAGCAAAGCCCTTGACCTTAATTCATAAAATTTTAAAATAAATTTATATGTATAATTATATATACATATATATAATTATACACTTTCAAAGTTTAAATGAAATGTATAAATTTTATGCCACCTTTATTTTAAGGTTTCTGTCAACTGAAATGATTTAGGTTAAAGGGCTTCTTCCATATTTTGCATGTTATTGAAAAAAAAGCTAACTGCTCACTCTTTTTTTCTGATAGAAAATGTCTCAGCACGGCCCATAATGCCCCCCCCCCCCCCGGGATGAATACCATGCCCCTCTCCTGGTCCATTCTATACACACAGGTAATTGGAAGAAGAGTGAATAGCCTAATCAAAGAGGCTAGCAAACACTAACCTGCTCTAAAAACATCGAATGGAAAAATCAAATTTCAAGAAATGAAAAAACTGGAGCTGTTAATAGTGGGGATGGATGTAAATCAAAGTTCTCTGGAGGCACATTTAGGATGCAGATACTTGGAGCCTGTGTGTAAATGGAATTTGTGAGGGAAGAATCATGCTTAGGCATTAGAGTGGAAGGGATTTGTGATATTCAGAGAAGAGCAGCAGTATATGAAACATAATATTTGTAGTGATCTAATATAATACTTCTTAGTTCCTTTCATGGTACTTCTCCCCCTGTGTTTTGAATAAGGGGCTCCATATTTATATTTTGCACTAGGCCCTGCAAATTATTTACTCAGACCTGGAAGTAATGACCCTGATCATTAATGTTTATACTTATCATGTGTTAGTTTCTTTCATAAGTGATTTCTTATGAGTTGGCTCATTTACTTCTTGAATTAACCCAATTTATGTTGCCATTTTATAGATAAAGAAGTTAAAATTGTAATGATTAAACACTTTTCCCAAGAATAAACTTAATTTTAAGTGACAGAATCTGTAAATAAATCTAGATGTATCTGATGTCAACGTCCACAGTTTAAATGGTTACCTCCTTAACCCCTGCCCAACCCCATCACTCACATACCACCCTTTACAGCTATATATTAATGAACGTTTTTTCTGTAGGTAAAACTGCCTTACAACTATTAGAATTCTACAATACTGTAAAATAATTTTAAATTAAAGAAAATTGTGTTTTGGTGTTCTCTGCATTAATATTAACACAAGCATTAACACAGAAAACTAAGAATTTCGCATATATTACTATGTGGGTATGTGAGTGTATGTGTGCATAAAATTGTGCACAGAGGTGTATAAATCAATCCAATGTTTTTCTTTTATTTTTTAGTCTTTTCAAAAAGATTCTATTCATTTATTTTTAGACAGAGGGGAAGGGTGGGAGAGAGGGAGAGAAACATCAATATGTTCCTCTTGTGAGCCCCCTACTGGTCACCTGGCCTGCAACCCTGGCCTGTGCCCTGACTGGGCATCGAACCAGTGACCCTTTGGTTCACAGGCCAGCTCACAATCCACTGGGCTACACCATCCAGGGCCCAGTGTTTTTTCTTATACTTAATTGATTATAAACACAACCCTGTTAACATTAACATTGGGTTTCTAATGTAAAAAAAAACTGAAGTATTTATTTGTGATCAGGTAGAACTAAGCTGCAGTACTTAATTTAAATATGAATATATTTATACAATTGTAATAATCAATTAATTTATTTATGCATCAAGTATATGTCCCTTGCCCCATATAGATCCAACAATTCTTCATTATGGAGTATAGTCATTCAAGTAAACTAAATGTTATTAATGATTATTTTTTAATTATAGCATATTTGTAGTATATTTGTGAACTATTTATATTTATAGCATTAAGTTGAATCACCATCATGTAAGTTTAATTAGTTAAATAGTGTTTTTTTCATATGATTCAACATATATCCTGCACATTAAATATGCCTATATTACTAAATTCATTAAATTGCATCACTTCTTTTAAAGAGAAAGGGCATGATGTATTATAAAGGTTTAAATACCTCAATATATAGTCATGCCATGTTTCGTTCAAAGCGCTGAAATCAAAGTTCTATCTCTCTATTTTTTCTGTCCTATTTGTTGTTATATCTCAGTCTTGATATCTGGCATAAAATATGTTTTTTGCAGTCAAAATTGCAACCCTATTTTTATGTCGATTCACTCCTGTCATTTCCTTAAAATATTCACTAAAAGAGGACACTCAGAGGTAAGTATAGAAAGAAGTGAATGCCACTTTAATTTTAAATTTTTATTTGAAAATTATGAAGACCAAGATACATGCATGTATGCATATATGCACTCATACACACTTTATATATGTGTATATATACATATATATAAATCTACATAAAGTCAAGTATTTTAAGACTCTCCAAGTAAAAAGTAACCTATGAATAAAAGCAGGAACAAATGTTGCAGCGAACCACAATTTTATTGCAGAGCGATTGCTAAGATATGCAAATGAATTTCAACTATTATCATATCAGATACTGTACTTAACTCAGAAATTACTATTTCTCACTACAGATCTTTTCAATTTTTTATTGCTATTTTCAGATGTCTATCTAGCTACAATGATAAGTAAAATAGTATTCTTGTGATTTTATTTACTATTATGAACATATTTCATCTTTATCTCATAAATTGATCACCTCAGCTGCTCAAGTTGGACAACAAGTGAGAAATAGATGGCTCCAAATACCAAGAAATATAAGAAGGAAGTCATCCAGAAAACAACATATAAATATTTATAGCAGAGTGGAACACATAACAAAACCCTTTAAAATAACAGCTTCTGCCTCAGTGCCAAAAACAGGTTATAATTATTTTCTCAGGGCATTTTCAGATATTGATATTCAACCAATGTGACTTTCTGAATATCTCATTTACATTGATGTAGTTGGAGAGATAATGCTATGTTTACTGAATCCAATTTTGTGCTTGTGTTACTTAAGAAAGCAGATTTCCAAAATTCATTTTTAAAGGAAAAATTCCCTACAAGTGTTTGCCAGTGATGAAAACAATTGCTTTCTAATGATTAATTCCAGGAGCAACAGTAGACAAGAACAAGTGTGATGAAATGGCTTCATAATGTATAAAAATGGAATCAAAGAATGAAAAATATTTATTCTAACAAATACAAATAAAATATACTCTCTAATAATGTGCAAATAGGTTTTTACTCATGATGAACACTGGTATTTAAGTAGATGTTGAGTTAATCTATATTTTGTGTCATCATCTGTCAACCTTACCACAGACATTTTATGTCTCCATGAAAAAAATATTTCATGTATTTTAATTTGTGGTTTTCTATAATATAATAATAATATCAATACACTTTATAAAATTAGCCATGATTACTCCTTATTACAGAGATAAATGAAGTGGACTTTGTGTATCTCATTGTTCTGGTTTCCTTTTTGTTTTTATGCTGTTTCATTATCACTAATAGCAAGTAAAATATTTTGTTAAAAGAGGTTACTATGTTTTTCATCCAGGTTTTTTTTTTGCAGAGTACAGCATTGGAGGGTTCCCAGAGGGCTTGCACTCCCTTGGGACAAAACAGAGCAGAAGACTTCAGCACCCCTCCTGACCACTGCGGACATCTACAGATTGGCTACCAGGACCCCGTAGTCACTGAGGCTGACTCCAGCTGACTTACCTGCCTGCAGTCCCTTAGCTGTCTCCTCCTTGGGGCTGGATCTGTACCTGTGATGAGACTTGCCCTTACAGGACTATGTGGTCTCCTGCTCCTTGCTCTCCAGTATGGGGTGTCACAGGCCTCGCCCAGAGGCCTGGAGCTGCCACTACACTGCACTGACACCCTGGTTGCAGCTTTTCTTCTTCTTTTTTATTGTATTTTTTCCATTAACATTTATCCCCCTTCCCCCTCCACTCCATATCACCACACGTTATCCATTTCCATGAGTCCTTTTTCCTCTACCCACCCCCCAGACCTGTCAGCCTGCTCTCCATCTATGAGTCGGTCTCCATTTTGTTTGTTAGTTCAAAATGTTCATATGAGTGAAATCATATAGTGTTTGTCTGTCTCTGACTGGCTTATTTCATTTAGCATGATGTTCTTCAGGTC
>PVKM010021376.1:0-12380 GCA_004027735.1 Carollia perspicillata
GTTTCTTTAAATGTTCACAGAACATATAATTTCTTACACTGTCTCTAGCAAATAGAACTTATAGATAGATTTTAAAATAAGAGGTCTCAAATTTAATAATATATTTTGTAAGTAATTATTTAACATTCCTTATATTAAGACTTAATTATTGTCTCTTCTGTATGAGTTCATTGCATACCTTGTAAATGTTTCCAATAATCACAAGAAATTGTAATGAATGCACAATAATGGCCTTATTAATTTTAAATTATATGTACTTGTTCACTTTTGAAAATAAATTTGAAGTGCTACCATAAATAACGCAGGAAAGTGAATTCATTTTTATATGAGAGCAGCCATTACTTTGGGTGTTCATAACTGTGAATACTCTTGTTTTTTTCAAGGAATAAAAATAACTGATAGTGTTTTTTATTGGTGTGACATGCACATATAGTGATTATTGGATGTGTTTTATACAGATTATTTAATTTAATTTTTATGAATAGTAAGACAGGCTTGGTATTATGTTTAACTTAGAGATGTGGAAAGATGTTTAGAGAGGTTAAGTAAAAAGTTTAAAATCACATCTTCTAAGAGTTGATAACAGGATTTAAATCTGAGCATCTAAAATCCCCAAAACTTAACCACCATTTTTGCAGAGCAACATTGTTGCCTTCATGTTTTACTTGTAATTAAATTATAGTTAATTAGGTGTTTCAGCAAAGTTGAAAACTTTCTTGGTAAATATGTTATTGAAAAAACTTTGACTTTCTTGGTAAATACATTGCAATGAAAGCTGAACACCTTCTTCTAAAAGGGTGGAAACCATGGGTTGTGGGGCGGGTCACATGGGCCCACGAGAGGGGTTAATGTGAACCAGCATAGAGCTGAGTGTAACCTTGGTCGACAAGGTCAAAAATCCAAGCTAGGGAAGCAGTTCCCTGAGGTCTTGTTTTACCTGCCTCAAGTAATCATAATACTTATTATTTGTGTATTGATGGAAAGTTAACACTTCAGAGCTATTTAAAACCTCTTTCTACCTTTATATTTAGTCAGATGGAAGGCCATAGGTAAATATACTATCCCCCCAAAAAAAACCCCCAAAACCCAAACCTCCCCCACCCCCACCCCCAAACAACCAAAATAAAAAAAAACTTTTAATTCTATGGACTTATTATAGTTTCATATAGTCATATATTTCATTTTCATTTATACTTTATGGCATATTTTAGAAGAGTATTATCCAAAACAGCCAATACTGACACAAAATAACATATCCCTTAAGTTTTATTTTACCTTCACTTATTCCTTCTTTGATGGTCTTCCTTACTTCACATAAATATGAGTTTCTGACCTATATTATTTCCCTTCTCCAAAGAAATTCTTTAACATTTCTTACGAGACAGGCCTGCTGGTAACAAATGTCCTCAATGTTTGTTTGTCTTTACCTCTCCTTCACTTTTGAAGGATCATTTTACAAGGCACAGAATTCAAGGTTGGTGTTTTTTTTTCTATGGGCATTTAAAATATTTCACTCCACTCTTCTGCTTGCATAATTTCTGAAAAGAGGTGAGATGTAATTCTTATCTTTGCTCCTTTGTAGCAGCGATTTTTAGCTGATATGCCATGGTTGCAGGGGTGGGGGGCTGGAACGGGGCAGCTAGAATCGCAGAGTGTGAGTGCTTGGTGCTTAATTCTTAGGGCCAATTCCTTTTTTCCTTTTGTAACCTCATTTTGTCTCTAAAATATCTTAAAACTTAATTCCTCTTCTTCTACGCCTTTGGGGAAAAGTGTATCAAAAGAGAATCTTCTAGTATTGAGTTCCTTCGTTAGCAAGGCTGTTACTCTAATTTTGTAATAATGATTGATGGTCAGTGACCTGTAAAGTAATTTCTATTTAGAAGGTTTGTTTCCCCTCTGGAAAGCCTGTTCCACTGCGTGGAGTCTTTCTTTCTGGGAAATGCTTCTATGTCAACCAAAAAATTCCCCCAAAACCAAAAATAAAAACCCAAAAAACCCCTTCCTCTCTTTCATTAGATAATATCCTGTTATTTCCTTTCATCTCTCTCTCTCTTCAATGTAGGTGGATGACAGCTGACTATTGACTTACTCATAGTGGTGCCTTCCATTAGTACAGACGGGTTGCGTATTAGTTCCTCACTTCTAAGATTAAAAGATAAATAAATATGGATACATGAGATAAATCTAACTTTAGAAGAAAAATGGTAACCTAATTGGTTTACAGTATGGTATGTTTTTCTTCTCTGGGTTGATGATGTTGCCTAACGTTGACATTGAATTTTGAAAGTGCTTTGATATATTCACACTGTGTTTCATGTTCTAGAAGACTTGGAAGTCATTGGCGAAGCTCCTTTTAGGTCTCTGGTTTGTGTGCATGGAAATGAAATCCTTCTCCTCAAAGGGACATAGGTGGAAGAATTCAACCTAGAGCCAAAGTCTGCTCTCTTCTACCTGAGGGTCATTTTCATTAATTCCTCAGATTCCCTTCTGCTGTATATCTTTCTTTTATGTCCAATACATAGACTCCAAAATTCAACCAACTTCAACATACATCTGTTAAGCATTGAGTAAGCAATGCTCTTAACCAGACGCTGAGTTACAAATACAAATAAGCCTTGTAGATACCGTTGTAGTAAGAGAGCAGACCTAGCGCTATGAAGAATATAAAGCTCACTAATGGGTGCCTTGGGAGAAGTATTAAGTGTTAGGGTATTTTAGCTTTGACATTGACAACCTTATTGATTAGCGATGTTGGTTTAGTTGACGTGGCTAGCTAGGTATGTATTTCTTTTCCACTTTACCTCTTTGCCCATGTGTTATCACAGTGGACAAATTTTCTAGGTAGGAAAGTGTTTATTAGCCAAAATATAATGTAATTGTAAGTAGACTATTATGGGGGAAAGCTACAGGGAGGAGGTGTTGTTTGAACAAGGTTTTGAAGGATGAGTACTATTTTGACAGTCAGGGATGAAGGCAGGGTAAGGAAGATGTTCTGTGGTCAAGGAACAGCATGAACTTTATAAGATCCAAAGGGTGTTGCAGAAGGTAAATTTATTTTGGATGACAGAAGATGATTATGGCAGTGAGAGCCAAAATAGTAGGATCACCTTTCCCTTAAAATGTGAACCCAGAATGTGTCAATTTTGAATGAATTTCAGAATAGTATGTTGCCAAGAATTCAAGTTGAGGAAATCAATTAATCATGGAGAGCTTGCGGGGAACAGGAGCAAGAGTAGAAATTTTAAGAAAAAAATAGAAAACTTGGGAGAGTAAGAGATGGGAAGGATATTGAAGTCAAGAACATGCTCAGAAAAAGAAGTACACACTTTCTATACAGTTGATGTTTATACGATTGCCTGTGTGTCTGCCTGTGTGGGGGAATTGGGTAAGTTCTATGACCAAGCATTACCTTATTCATTCTTTGAAGAACTGAGACTATGCTATAGATCTTAAAATGTTCCCTAATATGCAGTGAATTTCAGAACCTAAACAACACTTTTATTTTTCAGAGTGGAGAATATCACTTCCACTGTAGAATGAGATCATTTTCCTTCTTTTTAGCATTTTCAGCTGAGTCCCAGAGAAAAAACACTCTTGCATCCCAGAGAGCAGTGTATCACAGGGTGGTTGACATTGATTAGCGGATGCTGCATTAACATTAACCCAGAAAACTGTCCCTCTTCTAGAGAGATACCTGTGAAAATGAGTGGTCATTGGACTCCATTTAGTATCTGAACTATGTTCTTCAAGAAGCTATTTCAATTGGCAGAAAGACATTTGTTTAAATCTGGATCTACTAATAATCACTGTATTAAGAACACAGCTATACAATCTTGCCTTTTATTTCTCTAGGGCTCAGGCTTTACTTGTGGTTAGTCATGTGCAAAACAGAATGAAAACCTCCACTGTCAATTTATGTTGATTCCCATCTGCCAGGAATGCTAACCTATGATCTGTTCTCCATCGGGTATTTTTGTTGTGTGCTTGTTGCTATTTCCCACAAAGTCTGCAATCACTTATTCTGTGCATCTCACTCAGTACTTGAAGAGAGACAACACTTGAACACATAATGGCCAGATGATCTCAGGATGCAAGAATCCTTCAGATGTTTGCTGAGAACTATTGAAAGATGCTTCAGTTTGACAAAAGCAGGAAATGTTAATTTTCAGCTCTTTTATAAATAGAGGGATGATCTGTAAAGGGAAACTGTTGTCACAGCAAATATACACTTGAGTAATTCAAACCTAATTAGTGGTTATATGACTCACTTTGAATATATTTACTGTAACAACTGGTAAACTGCTTTTCAAATTCAGCTGTTGAATAGTCTATTTTTTAAAAAACAAAACAACTCTGAAAATTTCTTTTTCTTTTTTTCTTACTAAAACCAACAGGTTTATACCTTCATCCTTGGTATATTTGCTGTATATCACCAATGATTTCCTCCCTCATCTTCTTTCTGTTCCTACCTTACCCATCCTTGCAAAATTTCCAACATATACAGTGGGGCAAAAGTGGGTTTGCAGTTGTGAGTACATGAAACAGAGTTTATTTTGATATTATTATTGATTCATTATTGTATTATTTTTCGTATGAACAATTGTAAAACTTCTGTCCCACCTGCATTTACATGAAGAAAACATATTAGCATTGTCCACTTGTTCTAAGCAACAGAAGAATGTGAATACTATTTGGTAAAAGTGTATAGTAACTAAAGTTATTTAATTATGAAAAATAAAGTCACGTTTCTCAAAATGCTCCAATGAAGCTGTTCAAAGCAGTTGATATGTGATAATTCTTTGCTATGCCTTCTTGTTTTGTTAAATACTTGATTAGGTATGACCAAGAAACGAAAAACTCAAGCAGAGCAGTAATTTAGTGACTTTAACTGCAAGCACTTTGCAATAGGGCTCATTGAAAGAAATCCTTATATAAAGCAGACATAATTTACTTCTTAGGCCACATTTCTGTCTTCGGGGAATCATTCTGAAAACCAAATAATCTAAAATTTGGATAATGTATACTTTAAACCAGCAGAAATGGGAAGAACATTCTGCCCCCTACTTCATATGTTTTCAAAAAATATCATAAAAATAAGAAGTTGGTGATTGATATTTTAGGAAATGGAGGTGCATTTAAGGAAAAGGAAACGAAATATTTCCATTACTAATAATGCGTAGAAGTACTTCGCTTCTCAAGTGTTTTCCAGTGTCTGAATGTGAAATGATGTATCAGTTTGATATGATTTCAAATCCACTTGTTTGTGACCCCGGTGAAGTTGCTTCGATCCATTTGTTTTTGACAAAGACCAAAAATAGTTCTTTTGGTTATAGAGTTGTACACTTGAAGCCTGTATGGTTTTGTTAACCAATGTCACCTTGGTAAATTCAATACAAAAGAGGAAGAGATAGTTGTTTTGATGTAAGAATGAAGTAGGTTGTGTGAGGGCATCATAATCTCATGGCTGCTGTTAATTAACACATACTCTGGCCCAGCTGACGGCATGCACTGGCGGAGGCTTATCTACAAGTGACATGAAGAAGCCGCTCTGTCAGGGGCACTTAGATGGTCAGTTTGTGAGGAGAATTCTAGAGATTTTAATCTGGGTAAGGTAGTCCTTTGCTTGCCTAATAGCTCCCCAAAGACATCTGGGGCGTGAGATCCTGCTGTGGGAAAGGTGCTCTCTCATGGGCGGCAGGAAAACCGAGTGCGGTTCTGTGAAGAGAATTTCATTTTGTTTGTTTGTTCGTTTTTCGGTTGTTTGCACTGGCAGTGGGAAGTCAGCTTGTGCTTGGGTAAGCCATCTCTCCTGAGTGCTTACTTGTATAAAAAGGGGCACCTTCACCATATCGTGACTTTATTCATCTCCCCTCCCCTGGAACAATAGAGTAATTAATCTCTCATTTCTTAGGAGTATATTAAGTCTTTATTGTCTTATTAAGAGACTTATCGTGTATGCTATTCATTTGTGAGATTCCTGTGTTACATAAATTGCTGGCAAAGGCAAACACAGTCTCTGAGCATAATTTGCCACCTGAAAACAAAACAGGCATTAAAAAAATATGTGGAATGATACTGTATACACACTTTTGTAGCTTCTTTGAGACCCATTCTGTTTTAAGTGTCTGCTTCAATGTCTGCATGTCTCATTGAGCTCTTTGAAAACCTGATTCTTTCTCCAGAGATAGGCTTGGATTCACACAGGACGCAGCTGTGTCATAGATAGGCCAATACACATTTTCCTAGAAATAGGAGATGCTTCTTTCAAATAACTTTTGCCTACTGATTGGTGAAAGTTAAGATATCAGAAATGAACAAGTATTAAACGTAAACTTTAATGCATATTTTAGGAGGCATAGTTGAAGGAAGGAAAGTTCCAGAAAGTTCATTAGGTAGTGAGGACAAAGTTCTTGAGAGACTGTTCAAAACCACCTTCATCAAGGTAGTGATGAGACAGAGTCAGCTGGGCTGGGGCACTTCACCTTGGTTCCATATAGAGAACAGCATTGTTGCTTCAGCAGGTGGTCATGCTTAGGAACCCCCTGCGTTAGTGGGTTCTCTCAGCTGGGTTTAAGTACAGTGTGAATAAGGGTAAGCTCTTGATTTTGGAATCCATGTAGGACAGTCAGTCTTATATGGAAAAGCAAATGAAACAAGCAAAAAAAACCCCACTCTGGCTGCAAACAATTCTGCTCCGATGAGGTCAGCCATATCACTTCGTTTTCTCTTTGAATTGTAGCTAAAGAAATGAAAAAGGATCACACTGACAGCAAAGAGAAAATTACTTAACGTAGTGGGGAGATAATGTGCTGTGAGGTCAGATTTTTAAATAGTGTGGTTGGCTGGAATCTTTTAAAAAATTTTCATAAGGCTGAATGATTTTATTACCACTAATAACCCTTGTGGCTCTAAAAGCTAAAATAATCTGGGCAATCAAAATTTATGCTTTAGGACGGAAGATGATTATCTGCAGATGAGAGGAAGAAAATTCCTCTTTTGCCAATCTTCTCTGTTGACTGCACTGGGGCTGAATAACTGCCTGGAGCTTTTGTCTAACTCTCTGTGGTGGAGGTGGGGCATCCCTTTGAAAGACCACATTTTGGTTGCTGTGGGCAATAAACTAGGCAAGTGACTGAGTAATCTGAGACTCTTGACTCAGACACAAAGGACCACTTGGAGATACCACGAAGGAGGGGAAGGCTGATCTCAAGATGTTTGTCTTCCCCTTTTTGAGGTGTCCGGTCCTTAAACTGAGTTTTTTTTTTTTCCAGAAGTTTATTTTAAATTAAAAGAGGTCTTTCTGATGGAGACTCTATTTGTTCCACTATATAAGGGTCCTCCCGTTTTTCAGAGTCCTCCTTTGCCGTGTTCGTTAGGATGGCTGGGTTGGGATGTTTTAAATGAGTTGGGAAGAATAGGATTAAAACTTTGCTGGTTTTAATCTGGATTTGTAAAAGAAAGGACTTTTTGTTATCATGCAAATGTGAACGGACTCTGGATTTTTGTCTAAATAGTGAAAGGAAAATTATTCAGAGCAGAGGAAAGAGATTAAAAAGTACATGAATTTCTTCCATAACATTTGGCAAAAGAAACACAAATTACTATATTTTTCTAAATGCAATAAAATCATACTCAGAATCATACATGAGGGTAGCAGGGAACCTAAATTCATATAATTATTCCCATCCTTCCAAAATGGACTGTGTCTCAGTGGTCTTACACAGTTTAAAAAATGATCTCCAGAAAAGAAAAAATCTGTGCATGTAGCATTCTATCGATGTGTTTATTATAAAACATACAAAAAGAGAAATGCAAAGACATACCATAAATATTTTAAGTATTTTAATATAAATATGAATGGACTAAACCTTTGTCATTATTATTATTTATAATTATTAGTGATCAAAACTTGATTGAGTGTGCTTTATAGTTTTGAAAATCTTGGTTGTCTCAGTGATTCAAACATTGGGTTATAAGTGAAGTTATTTTATACTTGGTTTTAATGAAAACAAAGTTAAAAAGATACCTAATAAAGACAAGTAATTTTGCCCTGACTGGTGTGGCTCAGTTGGTTGGAGTGTTGTCCTGTAGACCAAAATGTTTGATTGCCAGTCAGGACACATGCGTATGTTGTGGGTTCAGCATGTGCTCAGCACACTACCTAGGCATTCAATAATCAGTGACTTTTATTCAACTCATTTCTCCTACTCCTCCTTTTCTGTGCAGATCAGATCCCTTCTGGGTGTTTTGGAGGGACAAGGAGAGTGTATAGAATGAATGTTTGCGTCTTCCCCAAATTTATATGATGAAGTCCTAATCCCCAGTGCAATGGTATGTGGTAGAGGGGCCTTTGGGAGGTGATCAGGGTCAGACTGAGTCATAAGGATGGGGCCCTCACAATGGAATTATTGCCCTTGTAAGTAGAGACAGAGACACAAGATATCTCTCCTCCTTTCCTGCCATGTGAGGATACAGCAAGAAGGTGGACCATACAGCAAATGGTCCACAAACCAGGAAGAGGGATCTCATATGTGATGAACAAAATATAGTTATTTTAAATAATTGGGGCATGAGACTTACATATCTGAATCTGAATCCCAGCCCTTACTCTTACTAATTCTGTGTTATCTTGGAGAAGTTTTTTAACCTCTTGGAGCATATTTCCTCATCTATAAAGTGGGGTTAAGTGATACCTTATAGAATTATTGGGAAAATTGAATGAGATAATTCACATAAAGTAAGTTCTTTAGAAAAATAATAGTATTATCAGAGGTTGATGGTATTACTCAAGGGATTTATGTGATGTGAAAAAGAAATTGTTCCTGCTCTTAAGGATTTTATGACCAGGAAGAGCTATCTCTCAGCTTGAAGAATGATGCTGAAAATGTAAGAGTGTCACACTGGGGGCTGCGTTGTCTGTACTTAATGGTGAAGTACACGTGTGTTCCCAAGTTCCTTATCACTGTCTACTGAGTTCCCCTATACCCTGTTTGCATTTCGCATACTTTCCTGATACAAAATCTTTCTTGTACATTGCTTTTTTTCCATTTGACAATCTTACATTTGCTATGTCAAGTTGGGAATGAAATTTTATCCTTGAGATTACCATACCCTATTCATTTCATTAATAAAAATGAGAAATAAAAATACCAAGATAAGTAATTATTTCAAGGTTATATCAATGAAGTTATTTGCAGTCGTTAGTATATTCAAAGATAAATGCATGCAAAAAGGGAAAAATGAGAATATATTGGTTTTATTTTTACTTAAAATTTTAGATCTTGGTTATAAAATACATTAGTCATATTATTGACAAGATGTAATATTTTCTGCTAATGATGTGAAATTGCTGCTGAATTTGTAATTCAAAACATTTTAATGTCACTCCTCATGTACACTTTTTAAAAAAGTGGGGACGTTTATTCAGCTTGTTCTATCGGAGGTTATTTTCATGTCTTACAAATATGTAGAGACCCCTTAGGAGTAGACTCTGAATTCAGCAGTGTCAACTCAAATTTCAGATCCATGAAAGAGTTATGCTAGCAGTTATAAGATGTACTCTATGTTTATCACACAAATACAAACGTATAATTGGAAACAAACTTCTTTCTTTCTTTTTGGAGGGGAAGGAACAACACGTCTAGGATTCTACTGAGAATAACAAAGAAAAGATATTGGACTATTCTACATAATACTATACCTATTGTTCCTGCATTGATTATCTTATATTTTATCCTAAAAACCTTTTAAAAAGATACTTTAAAACTATATTTGTTTCTTAACATTAAAGAGAAGGAGTAATTATGGTTGTAGTAAAAGAAAATGTCTTTCAGAATCAGAGAAAATTCCTAAACTGAATGAAATATGTCCATCGTGAGGAAGACATTGTGCTATTACCCAGGGATTTCACATGAACAGGGATGACATGGCTTCTGTTCTCAAGGAAATTATGACCTAAAGGGAACTTGAGGAAAGACGTGACTATCACTGAAACTCCAAGCTGCTTTTTCCTGTAGCCTGTATCTAGATAACCTGACTATACCTATTTTTTGGCAATGGGGGAAGAGCAGATTACTGAAAACATTCGGAAGACCAAGTTCACTCTATGAATAATAGAGAGTCATCATTTGCTTCAAATGACAAGTCCCTATGCCCGCTTTCCCTGAGTCGGAAACCTCATGCTCATCCTGGGATTGAGTCTTGATGGCCCAGTGTCAACATTCCTGCTGAACTGACCATTGCCTTCATCTCCATGGATGGCCTTAGATTGGTCATTAGCTCCTTTCTGGGAGGGCTGACTGTAAATATTTAAGCAATAATAAATTTTATGTGTGTTTATGAGTAAGGTTGTCTAGAAATTGTCTTTTTCATAGAGAAACTAAAATTGCAACAAAGAGCTGAGGAGTAAAACGGAATTTGTCATATTAACCTTTTCCTTTTCTTATTTGATACATGAATTAATTTTGAAAAATGAAGTTGGTTGGATAAAAATTTTGAAAGCTTTCTTCAAAATTAAGTACTGAAGGTCATAATAGAAGAAAAGAATAGAAAATTGGAATTGACACCTCTCTCTTGCAACCGCTGTCCGCTAACACGGCACCTTTGTATAGAACTTCTTGGGGAGTATTTTAAAATCTGCCTGTTGCTATGAGACTATAATTCGTTATCAGTGTAAATACAAATGAGATCCTTAAAGTTATTTTTCCCTGATGTATATAATTTCATGTTTTAGCTAAGATCTCTATAACATAATGTGAAAATGAATTTAATTAAGGCTGGGTTAGTATAAAGATGCAATATTTTGGAAACCCTAGAATTGCTGCATGCTAGGATTTATTGTTCTTATACCTTCTACTTAACATTGGTTTCCAGAAAAGAAATGGTCCAGGGATATTCTTTACCCACTCCCCAGCTTTACTGAGGTATAATTGAGAGAAAACATTGTGTAAGTTGAAGGTATTCATGCACGTATATATTGCAATACGATGACCACTGTAGCATGAGCTAACACTTTCATCACATCGCATACAATTGCCATGTCTTTTTTGTAGTGAGAACATTTAAGATTTACTCTGATCAATTTTCAAGTATATAATAAGTACTTTTAAATGTATCCATGATACTTTCTATTAGATTTCCAGAACTTATTCATCTTCTAACTGGAAGTTCGTACCTTTGGCCAACATCTACCTAATTCTTTCACCAACGCCCCTACCCCATAACCTCTATTCCACTCTCAACTTCCATGAGTTTGACCTTTTTTCTTGACCGTTGACTTTATTTGTATTTTATTTATTGTACTTTTAAAATTTCTATTGTATTTTTTCCATTACCATTTAATCCCCTTGCCCCTGTCCCACCTGCAATCCCCACACTGCTGTCTATGTCCATGAATCTTTTCCCTTTTTGCTTAATCCCTCCAACCCCGAACACCTCCCCCACAGCTGTCGTCCTGCTCTCTAACTATAAGTCTGTCTCTGTTTTCCTTGTTAGTTCAGTTTGCTCATTTAATCCCACTTATGAGTGACATCATCTGGTATTTGTCTTTCTCCGACTGGCTTATTTTACTTAGCATTAGATTGCACATGTACGTAATAATGTGGCATTTCTCTTTGTCTGACTCATTTCACTTAGCATTATGCCTTCAAGGTCCTTTCATGTTATCTCAAGTGGCAGGATTTTCTTCTTTTTCATGGCTGAATAATACTCGACTCTGTGTGTGTGTGTGTGTGTGTGTGTGTGTGTAAAATCACATCTTCATATCCATTTATCCACCAACGGATACTTAGGTTGTTTCCATATCTTGACTATTGTGAATAATGCTATAACACAGGAATATAGTTATATTTTTTGAGATCCTGGTTTCTTTCTTTTTTTAAAAGATTGCTCATTTCTTTATTTAAAAGTTCACGTTAAACTGTTAAATACAATATTTCATTGTTAAATAGTTTATACACACCCAGTGAATAGAATCCAAAAGGTACAAAAGGTACAAAAAGCATCGGAGAAAAGTGTCCCCCAGCACTCAGTTCCTGTCCCTTGGGATAATCACCAGTAACCAATTTCTTATGTATATGTCCAGAGACAGTCTATATAAAAGCAAAAAACAGTGTTTTTATGCTGATGTATTTATTTATTTTAGTTATGTGATTTTTTTCCCACGTTTTTTAGTGTTGTTCAAGTACAGTTGTCTCCACTTTCCCCCCACCATTCCCCCCACCTCAGGCATCTCCACTTCCCACCCTCGATCCTACCCTGCTTTGGCTTTGTCCATGTGTCCTTTATGCATGTTCCTGACAACACTTCCCCCTTTTCTCCCCATTATCCCCTCCCAGCTCCCTTCTGGTTACTGTCACTTTGTTCTTAATTTCAATGTCTCT
>PVKM010021376.1:12480-22735 GCA_004027735.1 Carollia perspicillata
TGTACCACAGATTTTTGATCCACTCATGTACTGATGGGCATTTAGGTTGCTTCCAACACTTGACTATTGTAAATTGTGCTGCTATGAACATTGGGGTGCATAAGTTCTTTTCAATTGGTGTTTCAGGGTTCTTAGGGTATAATCCCAGCAGTGGAATTGCTGAGTCCAAAGGCAATTCCATTTTTAGTTTTCTGAGGAAATTCCATTCTGTTTTCCACAGTGGCTGCACCCGTCTGCATTCCCACCAACAGTGTACTAGGGTTCCCTTTTCTCCACCACCTCACCAGCACTTGTTTGCTGATTTGTTTATGATGGCTATTCTGACTGGTGTGAGGTGGTATCTCATTGTAGTTTTAATTTGCATCTCTCTGATGGCTAGTGACACTGAGCATCCTTTTATATGTCTCTGGGCCCTCTGTATGTCCTCCTTGGAGAAGTGTCTGTTCAGGTTCTTTGCCCATTTTTTAATTGGGTTGTTTGTCTTCCTGGAGTGGAGTCATGTGAGTTCTTTATATATTTTGGAGATCAAACCCTTGTCTGAAGTATCATTAGCAAATATATTTTTGGTTCCCTTTTCACTTTGCTGATGTTTTCTTTATCTGTGCAGAAACTTTTTATTTTGATGAAGTACCATTTGTTTATTCTTTCCTTTATGTCCCTTGCTCTAGGGGATGTATTAGTGAAAATATTGCTACATGGAATATCTGAGATTTTCCTGCCTATCTTCTCCTCTATGACTTTTATGGTGTTGCAACTTATTATATCTTTGAGATCCTGGTTTTATTTCCTTTGGAATATATGTATATCTCAGAGTAGCATTATTAAATCATATGGTATTTCTAGTTTCAGTTTTTTGAGGAAACTCCATACTGTGTTCCATAGTGGCTATACCAATTTAAATTCCCACCAACAGTACACAGGATTGAAAAGAAATATACTTTTCAGATGGACTCTTCTCTGGTCTTGAATAGACTGTCTTCCATGTATTTGTCTCACTTTCTGCACATATTAGGATATAGCAATGAAGATGTTACATTGCCTTTGCCTGTACCTTATGGGAATCTCAAACCTAGAACATCTTACAAGCAGCCAGTTCTCTCCTTTTTCTCCTTCTAGACTGATCTCTGTAGGTCTCCACTGTCCAAAGTACCATTCAAGTGTGTCTGTGAAGTAATGATTTGGGAGGAGAGTGGATGACATGCCACTGAGGAGACAGTAAGAACGTCAATAAGAGAATATAAAACAAGAAATGTGAATTTTCAGGGTCCGAAGTCTAACTGTACTTTGTCTCATCACAGGTCCATTGTGCTTCATAATGCAGGCTTTTCATGGTCTGCAAAACGGTTCCTGTTTTTAGAGGAATGTCCCAGTGCAACGTGAATGTGAGGCATGGACTGAAAGTATGTTTTGACTGATTACAGTTATTGGCCTGTTGTAGTCTCAATGTTATAACAGGAAGAATTATCACCTTCTCTTTACCCACATTTTAATTTCAATCCTATATAATGTTAGGATAATAATTACTATGAATCTCACAGGGGATATATTCATAATTAAAGTGATAACATCCTAAAAAGTAATATAGATACAAAGCAAAGTGAGTAAAGTAAGATGTAGTTAATGAATAATTTAACGCAGCAGATTCCATTGTCCTTGCAAAACAAATTAATAAGATGCAGTGAACCTCAATTTATTATTTTAAAGCGCTTTCTCTTGAAAGTCACTGGAGTATTATCTTTACTAAAAATATAAAATTGGGAAGCAGTCTCTCTCCCTAGAACCATAATGCTCCTTTTTGCTTAATAACTCATAAAGATTATATTTCAATATAGAAGTCATATGATAATTTAATTTAAAAAATAATGTTAATGAATAGGGAGGTTGTAATGTCATTTTGTGAGCAATATTTTTTTGAGCATGTTTGCTATTGAAAAAAAAGTTCCAGTCCTGAAGTAGGTATTTTTTTCTGTTATGAATTGATGTCATTTTGTGTGTATGTGTGTGTGTGTGTGTGTGTGTGTGTGTGTGTGTGTGTGTGTAGCATATACCTTTGTTCTGCCCTCGTATTTCCCATACCTCCATTATGCTGAATCACTTTGTCCTTGAACTTTAAATAATTTTATTTCAAACTGTTATCTGCAGATGTTGGTGGAAGAAGACCCAGCATCTGTAGGCATTCACTATAGAGGGGTTTTCATTTCTTCATCTCTTCCTGTGAGTTTGCTCTTACAAATGTGGGAGCTATACCATCTTCTTCCTTATATTCTAAGTCATTGATTTGATTCTCAGGTTAATCCACTCCACCGTTGGTTCCCTGTAAGTTTTCCTTTATTTTACTTAGTGTACCCTTCATTTCTGTGTGGGTCTTTTTTATGCTGTTGAAGTACCCAGTGAGTTCCTTGAGCATCCTAATAACCAGTAGTTTGAACCCTGCATCTAATAGATTATTTATCTCCATTTTGTTCAGTTCTTTTTCTGGAGTTTTGTTTCATTCTTTCATTTGGGCCATATTTATTTGTCTCCTAATTTTGGCAGCCTCCCTGTGTTTGTTTCTATGTATTAGGTAGAGCTGTTTTGTCTCTCTGTCTTAATAGTATGGACTATTGTAGAAAAGGACACTGGTAAATTGGATGGGGTGGAGCCTTAGGTAATTGCCAGGGTAGGGCAACCTGTGTGAACCATGTTGATGGAGTCTCTGATATGGTGTTTGTGGCTCTGTGCAGGGGAGGGCTCAGAAAGGGGACAAGGCTGCTGCCTAGCCTCTGGTGTTTTGCCTGGGAGGAAGCTGTTCCCTGGCACTTGCCCGGATGCCAGACATTTCAGTTTCAGCCTGTATGCCACTGGTGCTTTCCCAGCTGCTGCTCTTGTGCTGAAGCCCCGAGGGAGTTAGTCTGTGTAAGTCCTAAGTCCATTGTGGGCCCTTTAAGAGGAGACTCCTGAGAATCCTGCAGTTTCTTCTACCACCTCAATCCCTGCTGGTTTTTGCAGCCAGAATTTATGGGGACTTACCTTCCTCACATTGTAATCCTGAACTGGGTAGTGTGGTGTGGTGCTGGGATCCCTCACTCCCAAAGCATCCCTCCCAATTTTTTCCATCACAAGGTGTGAGTGACCACCCATTCTATGCCTCCACACCTCTGTGTCTCTCTCTGCATTTGAACGTCTCTGCCCCTCCTACTCATCTGGATGAATGTGACTTCTTTAATTCCTTGGTTGTCAGACTTCCATACAGCTCAATTTTCTGACAATTCTGGGTGATATTTGTTTTGTAGTCTAGCCATAATTTTTGCTGTGGTTGTGCAAGGTGGTGAGCCATGTTTTCCTACACCTCCATCTTGAATGGAAGTGGGAGCTGCACCATCTTTTTTGTTTTTGTACAAAGCTCTGCAGGGCAGCTCCTCAATCTTTTCCCTACATAGCGTGTCACAAGTCAAGCCTATGGTGCAACTAGAGTTCATTGAAGATGATCAAGGTATATTAGTTAGGATACAAGTTTGGGTGTGTGTATGAGAGGTCCACATTGTCAGTGTCCTAAATATTACAAAAAGTTTATTTCTCTTGCTTTGTAACAATCTGGAGGTAGATGGCCTGAGGCTTGGCATGTTGACATCTCTTCAAAAGGTCAACCAGGGACCCAGCTTTCTTCTGCCTTGTGACTCCACCATCCATAATCTTTTAACTTTTTTGTGGTCCAGGATAATCTGCTATTACATCCAAATCCTGGGCATCAGGATAGTGAGGAGTGGAGATGAGACCCTTTTCTTCTCTTTAGTGGTATATCCCCAAAGTAACACTCATTACTTCCCCTTGGACTGTACTGGCTAGAACTTAGGTCCATGGCCATATTGAGCTACAGATAAAACTGAGAAATATTCCTTCTGATGGCCATGTACTAAGTTTAAAGCCAATAATTTTATTTCCTCTGGCAGCAGCAGAATACATATTCTTCTCAAGTGTACACAAAACATTCTCCAGGATAAATTGTAGGTTTGTTCACAAAACATGTCTTAGCAAATTTAAGAAAGTTGAAATCATACCAGGTATATTTCCTGACCATGATGCTATCGAACTAGAAGTCAATAACAAGAGGAAAATTGAAAAATTTACAAATTTGTGGAAAATAAATGACATACTCCTGAACAACCATTGGGTCAAAGAAAAAAATCAGAAAAGAAAATAAAAATGTTGTGAAACAGATGAAAATGGAAACACAACACACCAAAACTTATGCGACACAACAAAAGCAATCCAAAGAGTGAAGTTTGTAGTGATAAATGTCTACATTAAACAAAAATCTTCCCTGACCCATGTGGTTCAGTTGGTTGGACGTCATCCTGCAAAGCAAAGGTAACCAGTTCAATTCCAAATCAGGGCACATGTCTAGTTGGCAGGTTCAGTTTCATATGGGGCATGTTTCTCTCTCTCCCATCCCCTCTCTCTAAAAATAAACAAACAACCAAACAAATAAATAAAATTTAAAAAGATCTCAAATAAATAACCTAAGTTTATACCTCAGAGAACTAGAAAAAAAAAAGGATAATCAATGGGGAAACAGCTCTGGCTGGTGTGGCTCAGTGGATTGAGGTGCCCAGCTGTGAACCAAAGGGTCACTGGTCCAATTCCCAGTCAGGGCACATGCCTGGGTTGTGGGCCAGGTCCCCAGTGAGGGGAGTGCTCAAGAAGCAACCACACATTGATGTTTCTCTCTCTCTCTTTCTCCCTCCCTTCCCCTCTCTAAAAATAAATGAGATCTTTTAAAAAATGGGGAAACAACAATCTTTTTTAGTAAATGGTGTTGTGAAATTTGGATATTCACATGCAAAAGAATGAAGTTGGACGTATATCTTACACCACTCATGAAAATTAACTAGAGATGAATTAAGGGCTTAAGTATAAACCCTGAAGGCTTATAACTCTTAGAAGAAAACAGAGGATAAAAAGCTCCTTGACATTGGTCTTGGCAATGATTTTTTGGATGTGATATCAAAAGCATAAGCAACAAAGCAAAAATCAACATTGGACTAATCTCCAACAAAAATCTTCTGTAGAGCAGAAGGAACAATCAACAGAATGAAAAAGGCAACCAATGGAATGGGAAAAACATTTGCAAACCATATATCTGATAAGGGGTTAATATCCAAAATATATATAGAAAATTTATGCACTCAGTAGAAAAAAATTCAATTACAAAATGAGCAAAGGACCTGAATAGACATTATTTTAAAGAAGACATACTACTGGCCAATAGGTGCATGGAAAGGTGTTTACTCTCACTAATCACGAGGGAAATGCAAGTCCAAATCATAATGAGTATCACCTCACACCTGTCAGAACAGCTGTGATCAGAAAGACAAGAGATAATACTTGCTGGCAAGGATGTGAAGAGAAAGGAACCGTTGGGCCTTGTTGATGGGAAGGTACCTGGCACAACCACTACGGAAAACAGTCTGGAAATGCCTCAAAAAATTAAAAATAGAACTACCCCATGACCCAGCAATTTTACTTCTGGGTACGTATTCCAAAGGAAGTGAAATCAGAATCTCAAAGAGATATCTTCACTCTCGTGTTCATCGTAGCATTATTTACAACAGCTGAGATATGAAAACAACACAAGTGACCGCTGACAGATGAATGGATACAGAAGATATGAGACACACACACACACACAGCCATAAAGGAGAAGAAAATCCTATCATTTGTGACAATGTGTTTGGACTTCGAGGGTATTATGCTAAGTGAAATGAGTCAAATGGGAAAAGACCAATACATGTAAGCTTCCTTACATGTGGAATCTAAAAATTCCAAAGTCATAGAAGCAGGAAGTGCAGTGGTGGTTGCCAGGGACTGTGGGTGGTGGAAATGGGGAGGTGAGGTCAAGGGGTACAAGCTCCCAGTTATAAGGGAAATAAGTTCTGGGATACAGTGTACAGCCTGGAGACTATAGTTAACAATATTGTGTTGTATACTTGCAAGTTAATGAAAGAGTAGATCTTAAATGTTCTTACCATAAAAACAGCAACAAACTTATAATTATGTGAGGTGAAGGATATGTTAATTAACCTTCTTATGGTCAACATTTTACAGTATTTATATATGAAATCATCACATTATGTACCTTAAATTTACATAATGCTATGTGTCAATTTTATTGTAATAAAGCTGGAAAAAAAAGGAAAAAACTCAAAACACTTTAAGAGTTCTTTTTAATGTTGGAGGAAATGATATGGGGACCAGTTGGTGGTGTTCTCTACAGGGACTCTATCTGACAGAGGGCTGTCTCAACCAAGCACAGCAGAGAGAGCAACGTGAAATTTAATGTTAGTAACACCTGGCCTTGACAGTCTTACGTGTTCCACCGAACAGGGGATTTTTTCTGGCCTTCTCTCCTATTCCAGCTTTCCATCCAACTGTGTTTCAGGAAAATTTAACACCTCCTTGTCCTTTCCCCCTTAGCGCCACATCCCTTATTTTCCTACCTGCAAAGTTTTCTTTTTTATATAATTGGGAGGACATTTATCTCTCTCTGCCCAATACTAGAACAGTGGCTTCGAATGCAATTGTTAACAAACACCAAAGTAATAATCTAACTAAGTGAAGTGGGCCCAGGATGAGGCAGAATGGAGTCGTGGAGACTGGCAGGTGACAGGGGGAGTGTGCCCCATCCAGGAGGAAGGATGCTTACTTGACTCTGGGAACAGTGCCTTTCCAGAACGTGGGCCCTGTGACCACATCTCCTTGCTTTCACAGGGGAACTGACAGTCAAGAATCTTTGGTTAACTTCTCTTGTATTTGTGTTAGCAAGTGATTCATAGTTTTTTTTTTTTTTTCTAAAAAAAGAACATGACAGCAAACAATATACTTTTGCTGCCTGCCCCTGGGCAACTAGTTTGTAAACTCAGCTTTAGAACACCCAGGCATCACCCGTGGAGACTCAGCTTCAAAACCAACCAATGTGGGCTTCTCTTAAGGAGACTTATCTCTCTGTCAGTGACTGGTTTTTTACCCTTAGCCATGGATATAATAATGCTCTGATTTTATGCTGTACTTTATAGTTTCCCAGGAGTTTTTGTGCATATTTGCATGTTGACCTTTGGCAATAAATCCTGAAATTTAGCAGTGCTAATGCTATCTTTACTTTAAAGGCGAGAAAACTGGTGCTTAGAAAGTTTAAATTCCTTGCCTAAATAATATAACAGAAATAAGGTGGAGGTGAACCAAGGATTTGTATCTTCTGACACTTTGTTCAGGGCACTTGTGTTCACTTCAGTCTTTGGAGAACTGTGACTAGTTTAAATATATAATATATTGTGAAATCTTGACACTCAAGTCCTCAAGAAGTACTTGAAAATCATTAAAAGCTCATCTCAGTTTTCTGAGACATAATTGTTATTGTGCTATTTTATAAGAAGAAAGGGATTCAGGCTCAGTCGTCATGGGAATGTTGTCAGTTCCAAATTGTATTTTTGTCTTTGTATTTCCCAGTTTGATATTCCACTGACTAGAATTTTATGTTCGTTGTTATTCTCTGTTGTGATTCCAAATGTAGCATCCTCCTTGACATGAGAAATCACTATAAGCATATAGTGAGTGCCTAGTGCATAATAACAATTGTCAATGAACTGGAGAAATTAGGACTCGTCTTTGCACATGGTAATTATGAGAGGAATGCATGATCTATAACAAATCACATGAATGTTCATAAGACTTTTAGAATAAAATGAATGTATGCATATGGCAAAAAAGAAAAAATACCCAAACAAAACCCAGGAGTGCACAAGAAATGTCTTAGTCTGGGTTCCCCTTGCAGGCCGATTCTAAGATAAGGGCCTCTGGGAAAGTGATTTATTTGTGAGGTGGTTGTACAGGGAAGAAAGAGAATGGGACGATTTAAAAAGGAAAGAAGAAAAGTTACTATAAAGGGGCATTGTTGAATTGGTACCCACTGTGAGCAGCTGCAGCTCACTCGCATGAAGCCCCTACGAGGAGTTGATGGAGGGCCTCTCAGAACGACCCGTGCAAGGGTTGCCTGGAGAAGCACTGACCACTGACTTCCACACTCCACGGGTTGCACATCAATGCATGGGGGGCTCCCACTGGTGTGGCGCTCTGCAGCAGCATCGAAGAAGCCCTGGTGTATAAAGGGAAAGCCAGGGAGGGGTCATGTACTTAAGGCAAGGGGCTCTCCGTGTGAAATGAGCTGGAATCTGCACAAAATGACACCATGGGCATGCAGGAAACAGAGGTGAGGCCAAGAGTCCACTGGGCCATATGCACCACAGGCGTCTGATGCAGTTTCTTGAAAACAAGCACTGTAGTGCCCCACGTGGCTATTCTGGCTTTTAGTCTTACGGTCTAAATAAGATAAACACTTTATTATCTCTTAATTTATCAAATTTATGCACTACTTCTACTTCTTTTTCTAAGTTGCGATTGTATTGTTATTTTATTGATATCTTTATCATTTTAAATACTATGCTCAAAAGCATAATTTCTTATTTATTAGTTAACAGTTAATTTTGATTTCCTAGTAGGTTGAGTTCTTTTCCCACTACCATTGCCTTCGTCCATCACTCCATATTTGGCCCTAGCAGTTGAAAGCTATATCTTTTATTAATTTTTTTAGTATCAAGAATGATAGCTTGTACATTCTGTTTTATGTTCTTAATTAACTTATCTGTGACTTCTCTATAGTTTGATACTGAGACTTGATAATAAATGGCATTTAACTATTTTGCCTATATAAATATTATTCTATGTGAAGCTGAGCAATATGCTAGGATTATGCTTTTCTCAACTAGTCCAATATTATGACTCCTGTACAACTTGAAAAAGAATGTTTCTAGTATCAAGGTCCAAATGAGTTATTTTTCTTACCTGCAGTCAGAACCTGAAAATCACACACTATACACAGACCTCACTCTGTGTGTGTGAGCACGTGTATTTCCCTGGACTTTCTGCTTGCCTTTCATTTCTTCTTGTTGGAAGAAAAATAATGCCTCTTCCTCATATCATTTCCAGTGTCATAATCATTCTACCAATGGAAGGCATTTATCCTCACAAACTTTCTGTTTGAAGACTGTTCTGGGGCCATTTTCCTGATATAATTTTGACCATTTGGGTTTTGTACTCATTCCACTTCAAAGGCTGAGATATTATATTCACGGCATTTCTATGCTAGTCCTGGCATTTCTTGGCTCTCACATTTTCCATTTCTTGGTTTTGACCGAGCCTGCTTATTTCAACATGTTCACAAGTGACTGAGAAGCAGTCTTGGCAAAAACTGTTGTAAGTCTTCATATGTTTGAAAGTCCCTTTTATTTGCACTTATAATTTGATTGATGGTATAGTTGGTCTGGAAATCTAGTTCAGAATAATTTTCCTCAGTTCTTTGCAAGTACTGCCCCATTGTCTTCTTGCATAAAGTTTTCTAAATGAGGAGTCTAATCCCTATTTGTGTGTGTGTGTGTTTGTGTTGGTATGCAATCACTTTTCCCAAACTGTACTCTGGAAACTTTTAGCATCTCTTATTTATTTTTACCTTTGAATTTCTGACATTTAAAACAAAATGTCTTCTAATTCATTACCTAAGAGTTGCTTTTCATAGCAGGATATGTGTTCATGACATTATTTTTTGATCTTTGCTCAAAAACTTCCTTTTCCATCAGCCCGAACTCCCCCTGGTCTGGATCCTGTAGGCTCCTCATTGAAATGTCGGCTCACAAATGGTACCCCGCCCAGGAAATTTCTGGACTTGACACTGTGAACTCACCATGGTCCAAATGTCAGGATATTGGATGGCTACTGTTCCAGTGGCCTTGTCAATTGAAGACTGCATAACTTTTATTTTTTACTAGTTCTTTTTGGAGTACCAATATATCAATATTCAACATATCGGTATTCAGTGCAACACCAGAGAAGACCAGTCAAAGGCAAACACAGCCTCAAGGTGTCAGCCTCAAGGCCTGCAGCCTAAACCTCCAGCTTGACCCAGGCTGCAAGACCCTGAGCCAGCCTGTTATCCATTTTTATGACTATAGCCAGAACTCAAATGTGTCATGACTTTATTTATTCTTCTCAAACCTGAAATGAATTTTAGCTTTTAATCTAAAGGCAAAAGGTGTAACTTTTTCTTCAGTGAATTTGCTTGGCACTCAGAAGGCCCCTTTAGAGATTTATAACTTTCCTTGGTTCTGGGGTATTGTCGTCATCTTCTTTTCTTTTTAATCATAAAAGTGTGATGCAGAGTCACCTCTGG
>PVKM010021377.1:9755-22724 GCA_004027735.1 Carollia perspicillata
TTTAGGTCTTGTATTTTTTTGAAGTTTTTATTTATTTATCTTTAGAGGGGAAGGGAAGGAGAGAGGGAGAGAAATATCAATGTAGGGTTGCCTCTCGTGTGCCCCCTGCTGGGAACTGGCCTGCAACCCAGGCATGTGCCCTGACTGGGAATGGAACCGCGGTTGTTTGGTTCACAGGCTCACTCTCAATCCACTGAACTACACCAGCCAGGGCTAGGTCATGTATTCTAAAAACTAAAAAACTACAAACGTTCATGAAATAAATTTTAAAAAGACTTAACTGCAGTGGCACAGACACACGTGGTCATTTCCTGAAAGACGCCACATAGTAAAGAAGTCACTTCTTCCCTAACCCACCTGCAGGTTTAACTCTATTTCTATCACAATCCCAGCAAGACCCTTCATAGAAATACACAAGGCTATTCTAAAATTTCTATTAAAAAGCAAAGCTACAACCATTTTTAAAAATAAAAATAAAACAGGAGAAATTGCTACAGTATCTCAAAACATGTCATAGAGCCAGGGTAATCAACGGAGTGTTGTATTGGCAGAATAGGCACCTAATCAATGAAACGGAACAGAGAACCAAGTCCAGTCAAATCATTTTTGACAAATGTTCCAAAGCAAGTTCAATGGAGGAAGAATAGTACCTTCAAAAAATTGTCACTGCAGAAATTAAATATCCACTGTTAAAGAAAAATCCATCTCAAACAAATCTTTATACATCATACAAAATCAATACAAAGTGGATGGAGGAGGTCTCTCACAGGGAAAGGCGGGTGCTCTGCTGGACGTCGTGAGCCATTGGTCTGAAACTCATGGGATGTTTGCAAAGCTTTCTGCTGTCGTTGAGTATCTATGGTGCTGGAGAAGGAAAGGTGAGACAACTAACTGAACAACAATAATAAACAAGATAGAAAGGTGTCCTCTGTGTTAAGGAGACTTCCTTTAGGAGTTGTTTTTCTCCATCATACCCTACCGAGGCTTCCTCAGAATTACAACTTCCTTGGTAAGGCCTCAGTTTCCTCTTACAGTGTCTGGAACACAGCATTATTGGTCATGCACACTCAGTGGTGCAAGGTAATGGCGTGGTGTTCTGGGTGGCATAGCATTCTCCCCCTCTCTGATTTGTCACCCATGATAGGCCAGTAAAGGCGACCGTTCAGATTCCTAGCTGTCCAAAGTGTTCTGGATTCCTCAGGGTACAGAGCTTCCTCTCCCCCAGAAACCATGAATCTCCTCATGCTGACCGTCATCACATGTGAGCTACTAACTTCAGTGACCAAAGGTAATGGAACCCTAGGATACAGGGATGAAGGCACTGGGGCGAATTACTGACCCTGAGCTCCCAGGGGTCACAAAGGGCAAAGAGGGTCCACCAGCAAAGCCTCAGGCCAGTGAAGATCAACAAAAATGCTCTTCTTATGGCAACTGCGTGTTGTCATGCTGCCCCCTAGGGATCTGCTAGTGGCCCCTTTTGAGCTGGGGTGTTTTCTGAGAAATTTCTCTAAAGACAAGAATTTCCTCAATCTTCTTGGCAGTTCTGTATATGTCTCTTTCTATAACTAACCAGTGTTAACGCAGCCTCACTTCACTTCTGTTTGGATGATTTCATTGTACCTACTCCACTGTTGTACCCTGTTGGTTCAGCTCTTACTACCATCTTGAATTCTCTTTTCTTGGGAAAGTACCTTCCAGGGAGGCCCTCATTTTTATGTTCTGAGGTATGGGGGCCAAGTTCATTCCACTGTAGGTTCTGCAGAGCTGTCATGGGAAAGAGACAGCATAGGTTTGCGTTATAGGTGGAGGTAAGTTAAGACAGAGATAAAGACTATGACCAGTGGGGAGCTTCCAATGTTAGATCAAAATTAATGAGCTTGTTCCTCTTTTTAATAATGCTACTTTTGAAGATTATGTACTTTTTATTGGAAAATAATACTTGCAATTGTTAAAAAATATTGAGCAATTGATAGGTTTATAAACATTTAAGGGTAACTGCTCTCCTACCACAGAATAGCAAGCTGTTCTTCCATCGTGCCTTTTAGAATCTCTGGATCAATCACTCTTACCAATTACGTCCTTATGTATACTAGCAGACACAACTGTATATATGCATTTCCAAGTGAGACAGCATGCGATGGTTTTGTAAAGAAACTTTTTACCAAGCTAAGACTTAAGTGTATGCATAATATACACAGATGTCAGTATATATATATGATATATATGTATCTTACATTTTTAAAAAACCCAGTAAAACTAAGCCATGTGAATTCTTCTGCAATGCATTAGCAACGTGTCTTCAATATTTTTTATCAATATATGAACCAACTTTATTACTAATGCATACATAGAACTTAAAGAGTGTGGGTGGGTGAATTTTCTTAATTTAATCCATCCACTACTGTTGGGAAACCGGTTTTCATCGTCAGAAACAATTCGGTGAGAAGAGTGTGTAAAGAGAAGTCTCTCGTTCATGACTATGCACACAAACCCACACCCGAGACTGTGAAACAACCCACCAGGTGGGTGGCCTGTACTGCTTTTTGCCCTTATCTCTCGTGTGGGGTGTCAGCTTCTCACACAGTCATTATTACATCGTCTATGAATCTTTCAACTATTTCCCTTTTAGGTATGAAAATGTCTCTTTCTGTTTAAATTTATCACTTTAACTATAACTATACATGAGCTTGACTATCTATCCCTTTTGGACTTCTGAACTCTTTCTTGGTTTTAAGAGTTCACTATGTACTGAGAAAATTGACTCTTAAAGTTTGGAGATGTTACGTTTTGCTTAGGGAGGTATTCACTTCCATGAAATGGACATAAGTATGCCTGTGATCTTATATCTTAATTTACATGGAGACACATTGGTTTAGTAAGTGAGGTAGAGATTAATATCTATACTCAATTCTGATTATGAATCATTTGCTGGAATTTTGTAAAGTTTTGAAATAGTAAAGAAGTAAAGATAAGATTTTTCTCTGTTGCTTTCCCTCAGATATGTTGGATGGTGGGTGGAGAAAAATATGTAGTCTACCTTGAAATTTTTTTATTACATCATTGGTATTTTCCCAGATATTAAATATTTTTCAAAAACTGAATATTCAGTAATTGCATAAAATATTTTGGTATAGATGTATAAATTACTTATCTATTTTTATAATTGGGCATTTATGCCATTATTTTTATTAATAAGTATATTTATGTTTCACATACAATTTATTCTATATAACTATTCTTAGACATACTATTCAATATAAAATTCCTAGAAATGCACCTTACTCCTGTCTGCTCAGTGTATATCAATTTCTGAATATTGCAAATTTTAAAAACGAAGGAAATATCTAAATATATATATTTTTCATTTCTTGGCTATGGAGAAGTCAAAATTAAAACATATATTTATTGTGTATCTTAATTTTTCCATAAATTATGTGGTTCAGCCTATTTTTCCCTTTTATCTTTGGCGATAGTTTTTATTTCTGTTAATTTTCGCACATAGGCTCTGTTTTGAAATTGAACTATGTAATGTATTTGACTGCTGGTGTGTTTTCAAGTGAGGCAGCACCTTGTGGTTTTTATAAAGAAATTTTTACCGAGCCAAGCTGTCCATCAACAGACTGCTGTGAATAACTGTATTGAAGCTGATGCTATCTGATTCTGCACCTGGTGTGTTTCAGCGAGCACTCACACAAGGGGTAATGTTTCGGCTACATGGCTTATGTTTCTGAAATAATACAGTTGTTATTCATATATGTTTTAGTTTTATGATTTTAAGATATTGGTGACAGAGGCCACAGGTCCTAACAACAAAGTAATTCCAGACCGAGGAGTTTTGCAAAAATGACTGCTGTTATAAAAAAAAATTACATTAAGTTACAGATTACTCCTAATTACCATCATTGCATTGTTTGAGCTATATTCTTTTTAAAAATATGTTTTATTGATTTTGTTTTAAAAATACATTTATTTATTTAAATAGTTGTTCCCATTTTCTCCCCTTTGCCCCTCTCTACCTGGTACCCCCATTCCCTCTGGCAGTCCCCTCCTTAGTTCATGCCCATGGGGTGTGCATATAAACTCTTTGGCTCCTCCATTTCCCATTCTGTTCTTAACATCCCCCTGCCCATTTTGTACCTAACAATTTGTACTCCTTAATCTCTGCACTTTTCACCTCATTCTCCCCCTCCCTGCTTCCTGCTGATAACCCTCTACATGAGCTCCATATCTAGAATCTGTTTCTGTTCTGCTTGTTTACTTAGGTTTTTTTAAAATTTTTTTAATGTTTTTATTTTTATTTTTAAAATTTATTTATTTATTTTTAGGGAGAGGGTAAAGGAGGGAGAAAGAGAGGGGGAGAAACATCAATGTGTGGCTGCCTCCCATGCACCCCACACTGGGGACCTGACTTGCAACCCAGGCGTGTGCCCTGACCAGAAATCAAACTGGCCACCCTTTAGTTCACAGGCCAGAGCTCAATCCACTGAGCCACACCAGCCAGGGCTGCTTAGTTTGTTTTTTAGATTCAATTGTTGATAGCTGTGAATTTATTGTCATTTTAATGTTCATAGTTTTGATCATCTTCTTTTTCTTAAATAAGTCCCTTTAACATTTCATATAATAATGGTTTGGTGATGATGAACTCCTTTAGCTTTATCTTGTCTGGGAAGCACTTTATCTGCCCTTCCATTCTAAATGATAGCTTTGCTGGACAGACTAATCTTGGTTTTAAGTCCTTGTTTTCCATCACTTACTTCTTGCCAGTCCCTTCTAGCCTGCAAAGTTTCTTTTGAGAAATCAGCTGACAGTTTTACGGGAACTCCTTTGTGGGTAACTGTCAGCTTTTCTCTTGCTGTTTAAGACTGTCTGTTTATCTGTAACCTTTGGCATTTAATTATGATGTGTCTTGATGTGGTCCTCTTTGTGTCCATCTTGTTTGGGGCTCTCTGTGCTTCCTGGACACGTGTGTCTATTTCCTTCACCAAATTAGGGAAGTTTTCTTTCATTATTTTTTCAAATAAGTTTTCAATTTCTTGCCCTTTCTCTTCTCTTCCCAGCACTCCTATCATTCAAATGTTGGTATGTCTGAAGTTTTTCCAGCGGCTCCTTAGCCTAGCCTTGTTTTTTTGGATCCTTTTTTCTTCTTGCTGTTCTGATTTAATGTTTGTTTCTTCCTTATATTCTAAATCATTGATATGATTCTCAGCTTCATCCTCTCTACTGTTGGTTTCCTATAAATTTTTCTTTATTTCACTTCATTTGTAATCTTCATTTCTGCCTGTGTCTTTTTTATGTTGTTGAGGTACCCAGTGAGTTCCTTGAGCATCCTAGTAACCAGTGTTTTGAACTCTGCATCTGATAGATTGCTTATTTCCATTTTGTTTCGTTTTTTCTTCTTTCTGGAGTTTTATTCTGTTCTTTCATTTGGGCCATGTTTCTTTGTCTCCTCATTTTGGCAGCCTCTCTGTGTTTGTTTCTATGTATTAGGTAGAGCTGCTTTGACTCCCTGTCTTCATGGTGTGGCCTATTGCAGAAAAGTACACCAGTAAATTACATGGGGCAGAGCCTTACGTAATTGCCAGGGTGGGGCAACCCGTGTGAACCAGGTTGATGGAGTCTCCAATACAGTGTTGCTGCTCTTGGATCTATGTGGGGCAGGGCTCAGAAAGGGGACAGTGCCTTGCCTGGCCTTTGCAGTTTTGTTCAGGAGGAAGCTCTCCCCCATTACTCACCATGATGCCAGGCACTTCAGTTTCTCCCTGTATTCCACTCATGCCCTTATAGCTGCTGCCCCAGTGCTGGAGCTCAGAGGGACTGAGTCTGTGTAAGTCCTAAGACCATTGCAGGCCCTTTAAGAGGAGGCAGTCCTGCAGTTTCTTTAGCTGCCCCAACGCGC
Organism: Carollia perspicillata; assembly: GCA_004027735.1. NCBI lineage: Eukaryota > Metazoa > Chordata > Mammalia > Chiroptera > Phyllostomidae > Carollia > Carollia perspicillata. The sequence continues at coordinate 15,652 of PVKM010021377.1, forward strand.
ATTGGTTTTACAGCCAGAAGTTATAAGGACTTATTATCATGGCATTGGACCCTGGGCTGGGTGGCATGGTGTGGGGCTGGGATCCCTCACTCCTGAGCTATCCCTCCTGATTTTTTTCCATCACACATGGGTGTAGGACCGCCTGTTCTCTGACTCTGCATGTCCTCACATTTCCGTGTCTCTGTCCCTCCTACTCATCTGAATGAATGTGACTTCTTTAATTCCTGGGTTATCAGACTTCCATAAAACTCAATTTGCTGATGATTCTGGATGATAATTGTTTTGTAGTTTAGTTGTAATTTTTGCTGTGGCTGTGCAAGAAGGCAAGCCATGCTTACCTGCATCTCCATCTTGACCGGAAGTCTCCTAAACTATATTCTCGAAAATATCTTCAATATTTTTGGCTGTGACATCCATATCTGTCAGGAAGTCTGTTATATCTACCTGCAAATTATTTCCAAAATCAAGCAACCTCATCACCTCCACTGCTACCACTCTGATTCAAGTTAATATCATCTCTCACTTGTTACTGCTGTATCTTCCTCACAGGTCGGTCCTATCTTGCCTCTGCAGTCTACTGTCAAGATAGCATAGAGCATGATCATCTCACACTGGAGATCAGTTTATGTATCTTTTCTGCTCAAAACTCTGCAATGACCGCCTGTTCACTGAGATCAATAACCAGGGCCCTCCACAGTCTGGCCCTTATGACCTCTCTCATCTCATCTCCTACTATTCTAGTCCTTCCTTACTTTGCTAGAGCCACACTGGCCTCACTACACTTCCTCAGACATGCCAGGCTGCTCAATCCACAGAGCCCTATTTGTGTCCTCTGCTTAGAATGTACTTGCCCCAGATGCCAGTGTGGCTACTTCCTTTGCCTCCTTCAAGTCACTGCTTAATTGTCATCTTCTTTCAAGACCTATGCTAACTACTGTTTAAGAAACCGCGATCTGTCCCCATGACAAGAATACACTGACCTTGGTACCTCTCAAGGAATTTGCTGAGAAAGATGTTCATGTAGTTTGCTTGTTAAGTGATCATACAATGGACCAGACGAGTTTCATTTTAGATTCCTATATTCACCCCGCAACTGAATTATCACGCTGCTGAGAAATCCCACTATGTTTTCTCTTGTAAGCTCATCTTCCTTCTTTCCTATACAGCCCACCTTTTCCCTCCAAATCTTGTTCTTTCCTGAGTTTACAATTCTGTTGGTGGCAAACATCACTAATCTTCCCTATCTCAATTCAGAAATGCAGTGAAGCACTTTGACTTCTCCATCTTCCTCTGACCTTCTATCCAAACGGTCAATGTCTTAAATCCGTCCTCTTTTTTCCACAGCTCGCACCGCCCCAGCTCTAGCCACCATTGTGTCTTTACTGGTCAAAGCCTCCAACATGTGTCCCTGATTCTATTCTTTCCTTTCTCTCATTGAATATGCACATGAAATCCTAACTAGTTATCTGAAACATAAAGCAATTTAGCTCGTATTATATTTTGAAATAAATAAAAAGGCTTAACGATGCCCTAAAATGACTGGGAGATGGCACTGTTATTTCAAGCTCATTTTATCCCCTGCTCTTTCACTCTCTGTACATTATGCTTCAGACTCCTTAGCCTTCTCCATGTACCTGAGACACACTGTGCAGTGTTTCAACACTGGGACTGAATGTTTGCTGGTCCTTTCCTGAAATAATCTTTGCCTCCTGTGCACCTTGCTGGCTCCTTTTATCCTTCTTGCCTTTGTGGCTTAAATATCAGCTTAGTATCTTCGTCCTCTGTCTATTCTTCTTCCTCCTCTTTTCCTTCTTTCCACCTGCCATTTCCTTGGTTCCTTTGCAGCATATGTCCCAACATATGCTTTATCAAATTGTTCCTAGACTTAAGAACTTGACCTACTTATTTATTCCTTACAGCTGGCTGGGGAGTCCGAAGATGCTGGAAGAATAATGTGGGATACTGTAGAAGACGATGTTTGTATTTTGAAAGGTACAAAGTTCTTTGTACGAACAAGGTAAATTGTTGCACTCCCATAAAACTCGATGAATACACTCCAAGGCCACTACCTTCCCTATTCCCTACAGAAGATTTTACTGACGATTTTACTTGGGGCGTTTCTTCCGGTACACGCAGAGCTACACTCAATGATCAAGTAACAATTGGCTCAACTGAAGATACCACCTCAGTAACAAAGACCACACCTTCCCAGAAGAAAACTCCTACACAGCCTTTGTCACTTCCTGTTGGTACAACTAACTAACATTTCCTCCTGGCGATGGGACACTAGAGATAATCATTGGGAAAAATATCCAGGGAGCCAATTCTACTGATGTTATTTCACCAGAGACAATTCTGTTGGGGATTGGATGACGTGGAAATGGACGTAATGCTACTTGCCAAGACAAGAGCCAAGAGAGTTACCTGACAATTAGAAACATGAAAAGAGGAGTGTGTAGGTGATGCAGGGGTTCTCTTTATTGGGCTTAAATTCTTCCTCTGTCTTTCTCATGTGTATTAAAATATATAGTCTACAATTTGGTCTCAAGTGAACATTTGTGTGTCCGTGTGTTTCCCCATGTCCCTTCCCTGCCAGTGAAGGCCACAGTGTGGAGCTGCCTTTTTGGTCCTGATGAAGATTTTGATTTTTGGTAATGCCTGCACCACCACTATCATATACAAAAGAATCTATGAAGGTACATAAAAAATTCCAGGCAAGTCCTCCCTTCCCCATTCCCTCAACTTGTATTATCAGCTCTGACAAATTCCTGTCTGTATCATGAGGTCAAATTTTGTTTACGGCTTCGACTAGGATGTAACCCAGTTAAAGTTAAAAACTACCTCATTCAGTACAAATGCTGACTTAACGAGGCAGAGATGGAAGTGGGTTTGCCTTGAGAGCACATCATATAAAATTAAAAGCCAAATCACAAATTCTACTTATCTTTCCACTCCCAAGTCCAACTTCCAGCTATGGTGATCCCACAGCAAGCCTCTCCGGATCTTCGCTTCGTCCATGAATGCCAGTTGTGTGCAGGGTACAATGGCGTGTGTGCCTATATGCACGTGAGTGCCGTTTGCATGGCAACTGATGGGTCAGCAAGTTTGCTTCCTGATATCGCAGAAAAGCAATTGTTAATGATACGGTTGATTAATTACTAACGTGTTGGGCTAAGGCTGGAGTGCTACCAAGAACCAGAGTCTTAGATGCCTACATGTTTCAAAATCAAGGTTTATTTCTCTAATACTTTTTATTTATTTTGGTCTAGATCAAGCTGCCAGTGACTATGGCAGTAATCAGATTTCTGATCTTTCCATAGACATCGTATTTCAATAGATCTCTGACCCCCTGTTAGGTTGACCGACCTTCCTAGTTTTCCTGGGACTGAGGGTCTTTCCAGATCATGGGGATTAAAGTATCCAAATCATGAAAGTCTTTAGCAAACTGGACAAATCAGTCACCTGTTTCCAAGTGTACCTCAGCCTAAATTGCTCTTCTCCATTCCTTTGTGTGGCTGACACCTCATCACTCTGGTCACATGTCAGATCTTCACGGAGTTCGCCATAAAGACCTCTCTAGACCCGCAGTCTGCCTTATCCTAGAGTGCTCCTCCCACATCTGTGCCTCAAAGGTCATCTCAGTAGAGAGAATCCTTGGCCATGACCACTGCTTATTCTATTGTATTATTTTCTTTCTATCACTAAAACTCTTGGAAATTATTTTGTATATTTTTTGTCTTCCTTCTGAATTACTGGGTTATTTCTTTATTTATGGCCAATCGTAACCACCGTAATGTACATCTAGTCCTGCTGTTCATGCAATCATCTCGATAAATACAAGAAGGTCACACAATATAAATTAGTAGTATTGAAACTGAGATACTGATTACAAAAGATTTTTCCAAGATATGCACATTGACATTTTAAGGGAATCAACTTTTTAGACCCTCAATTTCTGAATTTCTTGTGCTGCTCAGAGCATTCTTACCTGGGCTCTTCCACACTGGGCTCTTCTTTTCCGCCTCTACTTTCTCAGTGTCTGTTCCGTACTCCCGAAAGATAGCCCGCCTCTCAGCGTCCTTTACCTGCCAGTCATGGGCTGCCCGCAGTGGAAAAGCCTTCAGGTTTCAAATCAGTGGATAATTGAAATATTGGTATTGATGTTCAGAATGTGAGTAATAGATAGACTTTGCATAACACATCCTTTGGAAATTCAAATGACTTTAAGTTTTTTTGTTTTTTGGGTTTTTTTTTTTTTTTTTTACTAAATAATGATAGTCCACTATGGGATTTCTACATATAACTTGTAAGGAGACAGAAGAACTGTGTGATCGATCTGTCTGCTGCCCGATCTTCCAACCATCACATCTACCTATTGATGCAAATAAGATCTCTCGGGGTTACATTTTTCAAAATAAAACCTGGAATGAAAATTGATATTGACCTTCATCTCCTTCAGTTAAAAATAATATTCTTCATGTATGTATAAACTAATAAAAAACATCATTTATTTACTAACTGGATGCACTTATCGTAAAACAAAAAAAAAGTTGTTTTTGGTTAGTAATTGTATTTCATGTTTGATAATATACTTATGTGATTTTAATTTTAATTTGTTCTAAATATAGCAATTTAGTTCAGAGTGTGCAATGATAACTCAGTCTTGAATATGCTGTTAAACATTTAGAGCTTCAAATTTGTAGAGATTTTACAATAATAAGTTACAATATATATCCATGGTTTGCAGGTAAATATGATAGAATGATTAATAATAAACTTTCAAACATACAAATATATTACATTATGATCCAATTTTATGGAGAGGGTGGCATAAAAACTTAAATTAGTAGAATAAAAGGTTAAAGAGGAAAAATGATGTAATGTTTCTAATTGTTAAGGAAAAGTTTCTTTGCATATGTATTAAATGGATACACCGATACCATTGAATATACTTAAAGCCTATATTTTCCATAAATATTTGTGATACACCCAATAACTGTTTTTATGATTTAGATTCACAGTGAAATATTTTCTCTACTATTTTTAAATTCTGTATGAAAAACACATCTTCCAAAACAAAATGCTTGACAGTCACTCCTGAGACTGACAGAAATTTTCAAACCCTCTGATGCTGGCTGATAATGGTCCCTCCACTACTTTGGTGATTCAGTTTTTCTGCAATTTCTAGATGTTCCTTTTCCATAAATTAAGGTATTCTCCTTTATGCAGCATGCTAATTTTTTAGGAGTTTTTTTAATCCTTGCCCGAGGATATACCTTTTTAAAAAAATTGATTTTAGGAATGGGTGGCAGGAGGAGAGAGAGAGGGAGAGAGAGGAGAGGATCATCCATTGGTTGCCTCCTGTACACATCTCTACCAAGGACTGAACTTGCAACTTTTTGTTGTACAAGACGACACTCCAACCAGCTGATGCACCTGGCTAGGGCTGCACTGGGCTGACTTTTGTTTTCTTTCTATCATTGACTGCAGGATCCCCTGTAGCTCAATAACCCATCACTTCTCTACATTGGAATTGGTGTCTAAATTGCTGCTTGCTTCATGCATAAAGTTATATACATAGTATTTGCATTTGATTCATTTTTGTCTGGTCTCCAGCTCCAGTGTGAAATTCCCTGTCTCTTGAGCTGCATTGTCTGTGGTGGATATGAGGTTTGATAAGTCAGCCATGTGGCATTTCAATATGTATTTTCTCCTTTCTCTGGGTTTCTTTCTCATTTCTTGATAATATATTTTAAACTATGAGTTTTTAACTTTGATGAAGTTCCATTTACCTTTTATAAAAGTCACTCTTGCTTTTGGTGTCATATCTAAGAAATCATTGTCTAGCTCAAGGTCATAAAGGTTTATTCTGTATTTTCTTCTTAGAATTTTATAGTTTTAGCCCTTTTGTTTAGCTATTTGACCCATCTTAATTTAATTTCCGCATGATAGAAGGTGAGATCCAAACTCATTTTTCTGTATGTCTTTTCTCCAGTTTTCCTCAAACTGTAAAAGAGTGTTCTTTCTCTGTTGAATTGTCTTGACACCCTTATAAAATATTAATTGACGTAAATCTTAGGGTTTATTTCTAGGGTCTCAATTCTGTTACATTTTTACATTAGGGTCTAATGGTTTGGGGGTGGTTCCCATGGACCCTTTCAGTTTGAGGATTTCCTAGAAGAACTCACCAGAACCAGAAGATCTGCTATATTCATGGGTTCAGTTTATTACAGTTGAAGGATACAGACCAAACTCAGAAAAGTAAAAATGCACATATGGTGAGTTCCAAAGAAACCAGGTATGAAATTCACTGGTGTTTTCCTCGTGGAGTCGTGTGGTCACAGCTAAATTCTGCCGGGCACAGAGTGGGACAATTTGTGCAAAGCACTGCCAACCAAGGAAGCTCACCGGAGACTTGGTATCCAGAATTTTTAGTGGGGGTCAAGTTTGATTGGGGGCAAGCATGGAACAACCACATGACTGAAGCTAGCTACTCAGATTTCCAGATTTCCTGCTCCCAGATTTCAAACATAGACGCAGGGGTGTCCAACCCGCGGCCCGCGGGCCACATGCAGCCCAGGATGGATATAATGCAGCCCAACACAAAATCATAAATTTACTGAAAACATTACTTAGTTTTATTACTAAGTTTAATACTAAGTTTCATTACTTAGATATATACATTTTCTGTATTAGTGATCACAAACTTGGGAGCTGCTCGGCAGTTTTAAAGGATTATCGAAAGGGCTGCCGCATCGTTAGGGTTATTATGGGGGGGCCTTTTTGCTTCTCTGTGGTGGCGGATATCACGAAAATTCTGCATGGACCTCTTTTTTTTTTTTTTTGGTCATCAGTTTTCGTTAGTGTTTGTGTATTTAACATGTGGCCCAAAACAACTCTTTTTCTTCCAGCGTGGCCCAGAGATGCCAAAAGTTTGGACAGCCCTGATTATGCAGCTCAGACTAAAGCCCCACACATACAAAACCAGTCATTTATCATAAACCACTTTGTCAGCATAAACTGTCCGACATGGCCCAAGCCTTGGACTTTATCAGGTAGGATATTTTATTATT
>PVKM010021378.1:0-22615 GCA_004027735.1 Carollia perspicillata
TGTTGATAATATCCTGACCTCACAGATTTAACTAAAGATGTTAGTATGGCAAAATGATTTTGCTCATCACTCGGGTTAATCATGACTATCCACCTATTTGTTCAGCCAATAACCCTACCACAATCATTTACCTCTGTCTCCTTCCTGCTTGTTTACCTATTGGTTTTATACTGAAATATCTTTCTAATCTGTCCCCTCCCTTTGAATTTTTGGAATAGCTTCCCAACTGATCTCCTGCCTCCAAATCTCCAATATACTTTGTACTAGCTTCAGTAATTTTTATTTTAAAGAAAAATACTGTCCTTGTCACACCCCATACTTATAAATCTCTACTAGAAGAGATCCCAAGTAAGCCCTTATATCTACCAGAATCAACTAGCTTTCTGGCCCTCACTCTTGACTTCCTGAATCAGAATCTCCTAGAGTGGGGCTTAGAGATTTACCCTTTTAACAAACTCCCTGCCTGATTCTGAGATAACCAGTCCAGCATTAATGTCTTTGGATTTATGTCATGGGACTGCCCCATAATAAAAAGTCAGTCCAAACTCCCTGAATGAAGTGCAAATCCATTCACAACCTGATTCCAGCCTACCTCCTAGTCTCATCCCCAATTTCCCTGACCAGCCTTTCCTTTTATACTGCTGGGCATCTATGCACCTGCCTTCTGCTCCTCTTCTCCATTTAGAAAACTTCTACTGATTCTTTAGGAATTGGCTCAAGTGTTACTTCCTCTGGGAAGCCTTCCTTGACTGCCTCCAGCATTTAGTCACAATTTAGAGTTTAAGAGGCAGTCCAGTGTGTTGGTGAACAGTACTGGCTCTGCAGCCAGACTGTCAGTGGCAGAATCCAGGCTCTGCAAATCACTGAGGGAGGAATATGTGGCCTTGAAAAAGTTATTTAACCTCTCTGTGCCGTCCGGTGTCTTCATTACAAAGTAGGAATGACAATAGTGTGTGCCCACTACCACTGTTGTGAGGGTTAGTGAGCTTAATGCATATAAAGTGTTTGCTGGGATTACAGCAATTAGTCATTGAATATTTGCTGCTGATCAATTTAAGAATTCCCATTCTTAGTTATGGTACAAAACTAAAAAAAGGTAACTTAACAATGTAACTTCTTTTCATTTACTTCTCAAAAGGTGACCAAAGATCATGTACCAAATCTATTTTTTAAAAAAAGGAATTTGCATGGAAAAGACTTAGATTGTCTTTTGAAGTCATTCACTAGACAGGCAGAAACAATTTGGAAATCTTAGCTATTTGACTTTTAAAGAAATAAGAAAATATGGGGCCTAGCTTTAGATCATTATTTTCTAAATGTATAGAGAAAGAAGTGAAAAATCTGCAGCAAAATCTCACAGACAGGTTTTCAAAATAACTAGGAACAGCACAAAAACTTTTTATGAACCGTGTTCTTTCTCTAATTACTGAAGTAATATCTGAAATGGAAAAGGCAGAGTGACAGAAAAGCCTGACCATTTGCAACAAAAGGAAAACCAATTATGATTACGCAAGGGGAGGAGTCAATGGGAAAACCAGATCTGTATTCAGATGTAAAGAGAACATCTGTGATATTACTAGATACACTCTTATTTTTCTTATTTTGCTTCTCAAATATCAGCTATTACTGGAAATGAGTCAGCTCTTCCGCAGAACACACTTCTCCTCGGACCTCTTCATTTATTCAGTAAATATTTACAGAGCACCTACTATGGCACATGCTTGGAGACAGCGGTAAACAAAAGAGCCAGGCACATGTGATGCACTCCTACGGTGCTTATCCTGGGCACAACCTCTACTTTCCACCAAGCTCAGCACATCTGATACACTGCAGCTGGGGCAGGACCACATGGCTCTGCCTTCGAAATGTCTTCAGAAAATGTCAGAAGGTAAAACCAATCTTGCTCCCACACCTTCAGATCATGGGTCTTTAACTAGGTTCATGGGTCCCTAGTGGTTAATTAGTGTGTTATGGGAGTCTGCGAACCCCCTAATATTACATGCAAATGTATGCATGCACAGACCTGTACAAATCTGCCTAGATAGACAAGGTGCTTTCACTGTATTTTCACGTGGGCCTAATACCCTCAAAAGTCTAACCATTCACTGCTCTAGGGGTAGGAAAATTCCTGTCCTGCAAAAGACTGCTGCCATATTCCAACATGAAAACACTTGGCCAATTCCTCATCTGACATTTGATAGCATGATGTTCAATAATTTTATGACCAACAAGATATGTTTTGCTCATCTAAATTCTGCCCTCTAATGTTTTCAGTACCAACTATCTAGTTGGTCTGTTACACAAAGAGATCATCCAAAAAAATTGTTTATAGAACCTGGACTCTGGCAACTCTTGCAATATAATCCTTGTGCATGACTGAACCACAGAAAAAATAACTCCTTAATTTGTGGTCAGAATAAGCACTGAGCAACAACCTACAGTGGGTGGTATGAAACTATCACAATCATAAAGTAACCAAGTAAATAGCACACTATGTCTACAACAGATAAAATGTTATAAATCCAAAACAGACATGGCTATAAATAAAGTCTGTGGTTATTTGCTGAGGTCCTCTGACAAACACTGCAGTGACAAGGGCCGCTCTGAGCATGTTTGATGATGGAGTAACTGAAGCCATTTGACAGTAGACTCTGTGGCACCACATGCATTGCCGGGGCTAAGAAATGTGGTGAGCTGCACTGTACAGTAACTTTGGGAAAACGCTGTCTTTAATATAAACAAACAATGCGCTTCCCTTTAGGAGCCATGATAAGGAAGAAGAGGGCAGCAGGCTTAGTCCCACTAAATCAGCACGCTGGCAATTTGGGCCAACGCTGAATAAGAGTATTCAGGGTGTCTACATGCATATTTGTTGACAGCTGTAATCAGATGATTGCCAACCCCTCCAGCCCAAAGTAAAATAATAGATTTTAAGGCAGGAAAGGCTCTAAAAAGAATCAGCAAGACAATGAGACTGAGGACAAAAGAGGATGGGTGATTTGCTCAAGCTGACAAAACAGAACAGGAAGAAATTGAGTTTCTTGACTCGCTTACATTGCCATTTTTACACAGAGAAGTTCTTTTTAAAAAAAAAAAATTAATATATAACTCACGTGCCATACAACTCACCCATCTAAAGATTCACCTATTGCCAGTTTTTAAAAACACTTTTATCACTCCTAAAAGAAGCTCTGTTCCCATTAGCTATCACTCCTCAAACTCCTATCCCTTATCCTCCCATCACTAGGCAACCACTAATCTTCTTTCTACTTGTATGGTAAATATTTGCCTATTCTGGACAGTTCATATACACGAAGTCATACAATATGTGGCCCCTTGTGACTGGCTTCTTTCACTTGGCATACAGTTTTCAAGGTTCAGGCCTGTTGTATCATATATCAGCACTTCATTTCTTTTCATGGACAAATAATATTATACTGTATGGAATATTTACATAAATATGACATTTGAGTTGTTTCTCTTTTTTGGCTATTATGAATAATAGAACATTTGTGTACAAGTTTTTGACTGGACATATGTTTTGATTTCTTTTGGGTATATACCTAGGAGTGGAGTTGCTGGGTCATAATGGTTACTCTGTTTAAGTATTTAAGAAACTGCCAAAGTATTTTCCAAAGTGGCTGTACCATTTTACATTTCCATCCATCAGGAAGTTCTTACTTTTAAAATCATAACAACTAATTAGATCATGAATACAAACTCTTTATTTCTGTGATAGTAGCTGAAGAAAAAAACCCAAGTATTTATAAATACGTTTTTAAAAGCCACATACTATTAGTACACGAAATTCAGATGCAGAGTTCGGAACACAGAGAAATAGCTTTAAATTGCTATTTTAAAAAGGGTTATTACCATGTAGTAAATAGTCCTTTTATTACTTAAACCGTATGAAAATACTACAACATGAGCTACAGATACATGTCAAACATTTCTAAAATGTTGAAAAATCTTAAACATGACTAAAAAAGAACAAATTGAATTTTACCCCAAACTAGAATTTATCTAGTCAGGTGATATCTACACACTTCCAGTCAGTAGAAAAAAAAGTAGCTTTAATGTAGAAAACTGATGGGTAGGGTATTCAACAGACAAAGTAAATGCAGTATGCTGATCTGGAAAGGATGGGGTAGGAGAGGGGGTGGGGAGAAAATACAAACAACTATAATTGAACAATAAAATAATTAAAAAGAAAATCTAGCATTTACAACCATATAAAAATATTAAAGAGCTATTTTCCAGTGTTTTGGTAAGCAATTTGGAAATGACTTTACCAACTATGCAGAAAACTATCTATTCTGGACAGCAAGAGGCTTCATTTCTATTTATCGGGTATGCTTCCTATGTAGGAGACAAAATGACTAAAACCATATACAAACAAAATAAAAATCTGAGTTTAGATGAAAAAACTAGAAGGAAACTCACCAAAATGACTGGTGGATATTTGAAGGTCTTTTTTTCCCTTTTCTTTTCTTTTTTTTAGCAGTATATGTTTAAATTGAGATATAAATCACAGAGCATTAATTTCAGGTGTACAACATAATGACCTGAGATATGTATATGTTGTGAAATGACCACCACAATAAGTCTAGTTCATATCCATCACCACACACGGTTACCAAATAGGACCTATGAAGTCTGGAAGTTTTCCTGGAGAATTTCTCATAGTTTTTTTTAAGAAAACGAATTATTTTTACAATTTGAAAGAATCAAATTAGTAACAGAAATACCAACATAATATAATTCTAGTAATTTGGCTTAATCACTGAAGAATATTAGCTTTGACACTGCAATGATTAATACATAAAATAAACGAATTAAAGTTTCAATCTAAAATGAAGAAACCAAGAGAAGTGGGTTTGGTTTAGTCAGTAGTATATTTTTTCAAATAGTTTTTTTTTAAGATTTAAAAAAAAATTAAAAGAGAGAGGGGAAGGGAAGGAGAAAGAGAGGGAGAGAAACATCAATGTATGGTTGCTTCCCACATGGCTCCCACTGGGGACCTGGCCTGCAATCCAGGCATGTGCCCTGACTGGGAATCGAACTGGCGACTCTTTGGTTCACAGCCCGAGCTCAACCCACTGAGCTACACCAGCCACGGCAACAGTGTAGTTTTATAGTAAGCAAAAGAATATATAAAAATGTGAAAGAACCTGCATAAATTAAAATTTATGCACTTTAAGCCACAAATTTTTAACATAAAAGGGCACAGCATCTGATGATATTTACAATGACAGATATATAAACACTGATATATTTGAAATATACTTTGAAATATTTTGCTTGGTTAATTACCCAACTAAAAAATATGAACCTGACAATAGGGCTATACACACTGAAATGTTGCAAGACCACACTGCAGTGTCATTAGTTAAAAAGACACACTTTGAAATTCAGACTAGAAAGGTCATCAGGGAAGAGTCCATCCCTTTATTAGTCAATGACTAGTCAATCGTAAACTTGTCAACTGGTTTAGGGTTGACAACGGGCTGGCTGAATTTAGCTTAACTTAAATAAAATTAGTTGATAACCTCTCTGGTAAGGTGATTTGATAAAACAGAAATCAGAGTATATCCTAAAATAAACTACAGTTGATGCTTAATAATATTTCTTCATTATTTTACAAAAGACTATTGCAACAAAAAGTTGTTGAAATGTAAAAAGTGACACCAGAGGCATGTTTTATCTGATCAACAAGTCATTAAATATTTTAAAAGAAAGGGAAAGCTCTGTCCTCAGTGAACATACTGTTCAGGATCTCACCCTCACAATGCACTGTGGCCCGGGATGGCTCCCATCCAAGCTCCGCGGTGTTCTAGGTTACTGACTGCACAACTTCCCTAACTTCTCCAGGGCTCAATCTCCTCGCCTACAGGAGCAAATAATGTTGCCTGGCTCAAAATCTTACTGCGTCTTATCCTTTCTCTACAGAATTCAATGAAATTGTCATCATGTATAGAAAAGACAGAATAAAAGAGTAAGCTATTGTTATATATTTGAGAACTGAATAGGGAATCTGGATTATGACCTAATTTCACCCATTGTTCACCCCACCCCCAACTCTGAAAAAAATAAAATAAATAAATAAATAAGCAGTTTCCAAGAATTGTGACATAATTTTATTTTCCAGAAAATGGAATCAGTAGATAGTCACCCTTAGGAAATGAGCAAAGAACAAACTCATTTACCCATGAGTTAAAACATAATAATTACAACGGAAAGAGGCAAAACTCATTACTTTGATTATGTATTATGTTTTCTTTGCTACAGAAAGTTAAAAAATGTTATCAGAAATTATCTGAAACAAACATATCTTAGTAGTCATTTCTAATACAAAAAACATTCGGTTACTAATTTTTGTTTTGTTTTGTATTTTTATTTGAAGGTAGGGAGGGGCACATAACCTTCAAAATTCAGCCACTCTAAAAAGGTAAATAATTTTTATTCTGAAAAATACAAAATTTCAAAATGGAAAAGTGTGATTGCTGTGTAGCTGCTGGGTAATATTTATTCCCAAAGTTAGCAGTGCCTTCCCTACGGCCTAGGAGCAGCATCTTATACAGGGCTAATCAAGGAAAGGCAGGCTATCGTCTGGAAGAGACTTCTAAAAAAGTCCTTTGTTTTCCAGACGAAAGGACAGAGAGGCTCACTGTCCCTCCCCGTTCCCCCAGAGAATCACCCAGAATACAAGAGGCAGGAAGCCAGTCCTGATGCTGTCAAGTTGCTACAGCGACCCCAAAAGCCACCAACGTCCAGAAAAATTCTTATGCAAGAAAAACGAGTCTCTATATGTGTAAGCCACAAGTTGTCAAGGTTTCTTCCGTATGCAACTGAAACAAGTCTAAATGATTCGGAAAGTCACAAATTCTCTGAGGCTCACTTTCCCCCTCTGTAGGAATAATGTTAATGGGGCATGGACGTACAGTATCTGTCTGACACGTAAAAAAGGATCAGTAATGCCGGCTGTTCATGATAATGAGGATGAAAGTGAAGACCTCACTTAATTCTCACACCAATCATTTGGAGTAAGTACCACTAGTATTTCATTCAGCCACTTTAAAGACAAGACAAGTGAGGCTGCCATGAAGTGAAGCAACTTGCCCAAGATCACACAATTAGTATTTGGCAGAACTAGGAGTCAAATTCAGAAATTCTTATTTCAGGATATATATTGCTTAGAAAAGTGACTCAACATAGCAAAAGTTAGCAAAAATGCTGGATGTTCAAGCTGGATTCAGACAAGAGGCGTTTGGATGAAATTGCAAACATCAACTGGACACTGGAGTGCTCCAAAGAATCTCGGGTTAGTCCGTTGTGTAGGGTATAGTAAGCCTTCGGCTGTTTCCATCAGGAAAAGCTACGGCTGCTCTGAAAGAACTGGGTGTGCCTCAGGACTTGAGTGTTCTGCTGCATAGTTTGTACTGTGGACAGGAAGCCACTGCAGGAAGAGAATATGGAGACAGATGGTTTCCTTGGAGGCAAAGGCATCAGACAAGGATGTATTTGTTTTTCAGTTTGTTCAATCTTAAGTTATTGATATTTCTTCTACCAATTTCCACTCTTTCTTCCTCTGAGTTTAGCCTGGGTTTTTGTTTATGTTCTACCTACAAAACCCTGGGCTAAACTCAGAGGAAGAAAGAGTGGAAATTGGTAGAAGAAATATCAATAACTTAAGAAATGAAGATCACACCACCTTACTGGCAGAAAGTAGCAATGAGCTGAAATGAAAATGAAAGAACAAAGTGCCAAAGCAGGACTGCATGAGTATCAAGGCAAAAATCATGACTAAAGAAGAAACACGACCTTCACATACAATGAAGACACTGAAAGTGTTAAAGACTGCCGACCTTGGTTCATTTGTCAGCTCACATGGAGACTGCAGCCAAGACGTCACGAGAGGGCTGAGACTTGGAAGGGCAGCAAGGGAAGCACTAGGGAAGGTCACCGAGAGCAAGCAAAGACATGTCGTTACAGATTAAACTAATACCATCCCCACCGTCATATTTCCAATAACCATGTACGGAGGTGAGAGCTGGACGGAGAAGAAGGCTACCAGGAAGAACACACACTCCTCTGAAATACGTCATTGGATGAGGGCTCTGCAAACACACAGGGCTATCAGAAAGACGAACGAGTGTGTCCTAGAGCAAGTTAGGCCCAAAACACGGCAGGAGGCACAGATGACAAAACTGAAGCTGTCCCACTTTGGGCACATCAGAAGATAAGGTTCTTTGGAAAAGTCAATAATGCTGGGAAAAAACAGAAGGCAGCAGGAAAAGATGACCACGTATGAGATAGACTGATTCCACACAAGAAGCCGTAGACATGAGTCTGTGGGAGCTGAGCGGGACTATTGAGAAAAGGACACTGTGGACATCACTCATGCATAAGGTCGCCAGAGACTGAGCCAACTCAACAGCATGTAACATGTATAATGATTACGATAATATTCGACAGTTTTGAAGATAACATGTATCTCCTAATTTCCAATTTTGGAAAATAAAAAGGTTTCACTGACTTCAATTCAACATTAATTTTATTTTTCTTCTTAAACTTGAGATGGCTCTCAATTATTTACTAGCACAGGAATATTCAATCCTCTTCAATGAAGGTAACTTTATTCCTTTGCAACACCAATAGAAAACTAAGAACAGTCTCTCTCAACCAATCATTGCAGTACCCTACTGTTGTGAGCTAAACACTTCTGTGACTCCTGTCTATCAAAAAAGCAAGCAATGAATATTTATGGTGAACTTAGGGTCTGCAAGGCACTATGCCATACACTTAAAATTATTTTTGCCAAAAGATATAGCCTATTTTAATTTTCTTAAAGTGACTTAAGATTCCTTTGGGAGAAGAATTTCATAACAGTTCTAAAATTTAGAAAGTGGTTGCTGTTATTATCAGTCATGAACATCATGACCATCAACACCATTACTAATATATAGAACTTGTATCTCAAAGTAGCATATGCTGAGCTTTACTTTTGGAACATTTTCCTTCAAACTTCAGATGTTTCCATCAGTGAAATAAAGTACTTAAGAAATTCATGCTGTCCTGGCTAGTGTGGCTCAGTGGATTGACTGCCAGCCTGCAAACCAAAGGGTCACAGACTCAATTCCCAATCAGGGCACATGTCAGGGTTTTGGGCCATATCCCCAGTAGGGGGTGTGTGAGAGGCAACCACACACTGATGTTTCCCTCCCTCTCTTTCTCCCTCCCTTCCTCTCTGTCTAAAAATAAGATCTTTAAAAAAAATTCATGCTGAAGGCACCTGATTGAAAAAAAAAAGCTAAATTCAGAATTAAAGTTTCTAAATAAAGTACATTCAGGAAATAGGAAGGCTAAAATATTTGCCACTGCAATTAGAAAAAGGTATTTCATTTCTAGAATAGATTTGGAGATTTAGAGTTTATTTAAAAAGTATTTAGCTCACAACAGTAGGGTATTGCAATTATTGGTTGAGATAAACTGTTTTTAGTTTTCCATTGGTGTTGTAAAGGAATAAAATTATCTTCATTGAAGAGGACTGAGTATTTTTGTTCTAGTAAATAACTGAAAGCCATCTTAATTGTAAAAAGAAAAATAAAATCAATGTTGAAGTCAATGAAAAGTTTAGCTGTTAACTTTAAAAAGTAATTTGGCATATATCTAATAAATAAAAAAATGAATGCGATATACACACCCTTCATGGATGGTGAGTAAAACAGAATTTCTGGGGTAAGGCTAACTCCAGTAAAAATGCCGAGTCTCAAAATATGTACATTCATACTGATATATTTTGGAAGCCAAATAATTTCAAATAGTAAATTCCATACTAAAAGAAGTATAGCTCTCTCCATTATATATCATAGCAAATAGTTGATAACCTCATTTTGAAAAAGTACTGCATATAAAAGAAAATGCTTTCAAGGAAAATACATCAAGAAAAAACTGATTTGCTTAATAAACTAAAAATTGACATAGGCAACAGCATCAATTCCACATTAACAGTTATAATATGCTTAACCAGTATTAATTAAGGATCTAAAGAAACCTATTTAATAGCTAATTTTCGTTTTTTAAAGGAACACAAAGTATTTCTATTTTAGGTCCAAGTTAAGGTTCTAAATTTAAACTTTAAAAGAAACCTAACTATAGTATATTTATGGAAAACTCTTTTCTTAAAAATTAAAAGAAGCTACAAGCAAAGTATCATATTTTCAAGTATAGGACTATATTGAGCCTGAATGATTCCTAATTTACCAAATAAAAGCAATAGGAATACAATTGAATGGAGACATTTATCAGTGTCATTTATAGGCAGATGAAGTGTTTTTCAATTATGATCCTATTGTGGTTTTTAAAATAAGTGCACTTGAAAACACTGCTGCTTAAACAATTCTCTTGGTTCAATTAGTTTAGGGTTTAGACTCAGGTGAATGAAATTTTCCTGTTCACACTGAAGTACAGTTAGAACCAAGCCTCTTGCCTTCCACTCCGTTCTTCCTGATACCTGCCTGGCTCAACTTCCCCACACACTCCAGAAACTATGGTATCTCCTACCTACCATTTTTATCCTCTGAAATTTTGTAAAGCACTTTGAGGGTAATGTAAAAAAGAACAGGGAAGTGGGAGAACCAAGAAAATGAACGTATGTAACAGCTTCAGCAAAGGGAACAGCCAAGGAACAGTGTTGCCTACTAAAGTGAAGAGAGCTTGAGCAAAGCTGCTGGGAAGGTGACCAAAAGGTTGCGGATGAATTTAAGAGGTGCTTTCGATTAGTACTATGACAGAGTGTGACCAGCTGGGCTGAACTGAGGGACAAATGGAAATTTAGAACCACGGACAATTCGGGAGGACACAGGAATAGAACAACAGTTTGGAGGAGAAACAGGTAAACCATTTCAAATTTTATCAGATTCTCTAGAAAAGACGATCAGAGAAAATTTAAAGTAGAGGATATAAAATCCAGGGAATATTAGTTTGAATAATGTGAAATTTCAGATATTCAACTATTTTTTACTTTAAAAACCCAGCAATTTCATATGGATTAAGCTAATGGATGAACTTGATTTCAATAAAGAGATAAAGTTACATGAGAAGGAGATGAAGAGAGGAACAAGAGGCCTAAAGGTAAAAAAAGTAAAGTAATAAGAAGTCCAGAAATGAATGAACAAATCTTGAGAACTCTCGTTGAAATTGGATAATTACCACATATACTGAATACACCTGGCAAGATTATACTACTCCTAAAGGATCCCATCTGCCGCTGGATTAGCCAAAAGGTCCATATGGTTTTTTCCATAAAACAAAAGACGTTTTTTATTTTCAGCAACAACTTGAGTGATCTGGATATTTTGAGTATGTTGGCTATATCCCACATGGTAGAACACTGATCGTTCTCGACTAATGTGTCAATCTGACTGCTATCAACCTCAAGTGGTCTACCCCATTTTGGAGCACCACCCAGTAAGAAATCTCCAGCACCAAACTTCAAAAGAAAAAGTATTTTATTGATTATACTATTACAGTTGTTCCATTTTCCCCTATATTCCCCTCCACCTTGCACACCCCCTCGTGTCCCATTCCCCCCCTTTAGTTCATGTCCATGGGTCATACATATAAGTTCTTTGTTTTTTACTTTTCCTATACTATTCTTAACCTCCCCCTGTCTATTTCCTACCTACCATTTATGCTACTTATTCTCTGTACCTTTTCCTCCTCTCTCCCCCTCCTACTACCCCACTGATAACCCTCCATGTGCTCTCCATTTCTGTGGTTCTCTTCCTATTCTAGTTCTTTATTTGTTTTGGTTTGTAGGTTCGGTAGTTAACAGCTCTGAGTTTGTTGTCATTTTACTGTTCATATTTTTTTTCTTTTTCTTAGATAAGTCCCTTTAACATTTCATAAAATAAGGGCTTAGTGATGATGAACTCCTTTAACTTGACCTTATCTGAGAAGCACTTTATCTGCCCTTCCATTCTAAATGATAGCTTTGCTGGAGACAGTAATCTTGGATGTAGGGCCTTGCCTTTCATGACTTCAAATACTTCTTTACAGCCCCTTCTTGCCTGCAAGGTTTCTCTTGAGAAATCAGCTGACAGTCTTATGGGAACTCCTTTGTAGGTAACTCTCCTTTCCTCTTGCTGCTTTTAAGATTCTCTCTTTATCTTTTATCTTGGCTGATGTAATTATGATGTGCCTTGGTGTGTGCTTCCTTGGGTCCAACTTCTTTGGGACTCTCTGAGCTTCCTGGACTTCCTGGAAGTCAATTTCCTTTGCCAGATTGGGGAAGTTATCCTTCATTATGTTTTCAAATAAGTTTTCAATTTCTTGCTCTTCTTCTTCTCCTTCTGGCACCCCTATGATCTGGATGTTGGGACATTTAAAGTTGTCCTGGAGGTTCCTAAGCCTCTCCTCATTTTTTTAAATTCTTGTTTCTTCATTCTGTTCTTGTCGAATGTTTCTTTCTTCCTTCTGGTCCATACCGTTGATTTGAGTCCTGGTTTCCTCCCGTCACTGTTGGTTCCCTTTGTATTTTCCTTTATTTCACTTTTCATAGCCTTCATTTTTTCTTCTAATTTGCAACCATATTCAACCATTTCTATGAGCATCCTGATTACCAGTGTTTTGAACTGTGCATCTGATAGGTTGGCTATCTCTTCGTCACTTAATTGTATTTTCTCTGGAGCTTTCATATATTCTTTCATTTGGGCCTTTTTGGGGGGAGGTCTGGCGTGCCTGTTAGGTTGTAAGGAGCAGAGCCTTAGGTGTTCACCAGGGTGGGGCAACCCATGTCGCTGCACTGTGATGCTGTACGTGGGGGAGAAGTCTGAGGAGGGAACAGTGCTGCTTGCTCTGCTCTGCTGCTCTGCTGGTTTTCAATCACTTCCCTTGCTACACACAATCCAATTGGGTTCTTCTAGTGCTGATTCCTGGGTGGGTGGGCTTGTGTACATTCTAGGACCCTGTGGGTCTCTCCAACAAACTCTCCTGTGAGGCTGGGAGTTTCTCCTGCCACCTCAACCTTCACAGGTGTCTTTGGTCAGAGGTTTTGAGGCTTTATTTCCCTGCACTGCAACCCTGTGTTGCACGGTCTGTCTTGTTCCCCAGTTGTTCTTTCCAGTTTATCTGCAGGCGAATGTGGGACCACCCGCTCCACCAGTGGTTGCCTTGTGGTAAGTCCTCTTCGCCTGGCTAGCCATCTCCATGTTTCCACCCCTCCCAACAATCTGGATGAATATTTTTTCTTTAACTCCTTGGTTACTGGACTTCCATACAGTTCAACTTTTTGTCAGTTCTGGTTGTCTGTTGTTTTTAAATTTGTTGTTGTACCTCTTTTGGTTGTGTGAGGACGCACAGTATGTGTACCTCTGCCTCTTTCTTGGCCGGAAGTCCTTGCAAACCACTTTTGACATGTTTGCTCAGTCACAGCACCTTCTCCATATTCTGCACAAATTGTTTTTTGTTTCAATTGTATTTTTACCTTTCATAATAAATAATAAATTATAATATGCAGTAAATGAGTGTTTTCTTCCGTTTTCAATTTTAAAATGGCTACACAAAAATTCACCAGTTTTGATGTTTTTTTTTAATGTACACTACATGACAATGTCACAGTACAATCTAACAAAATTGTTTTGAATGAAGTTAAAACAACTAGTGTTTACTAGTTGATAGTTTACTAAGTGCTAGAGCCCTACTAGTTTACTAGAGCCATCTTATGGAAAAAAACAAACTTTTTAGCCAACCTAATATTTTTACATTTGCATTTCACTTTGAGAAATAAAGCTGCTCAGCTGTAACAGGATGCTATAACCTGAACACTGCAAAATTTCTTCAATTCAGTCACTCTTGCTTTATGTGTCCCAAATCCGAATCTGCACTAATACTATTGCCTTTGGTTTTGTTTTATTGCTGATAAAAGCAGAAGATACAGAAATTTAGAGCCCACTATGAAGCAGTTAATTCCAGGTCTGTTATTCCACAGCTCAAGGAACAGCAACTCTACCCAACTTCCCTATTGCTAGGACCTGTATGTTTTTGTGACCTGGGCTGGAAACCTCAGTCATTTTCTCTGAGCAGTCTCTCCTAGCTTCCTTTCCCATTCTTCTCACTTTATTCCAGTCCTTAACTTGCACCTCCTGGGTTACATGGCAGTCTCAGAACTGGCCTTGCTGTGCCCATGCCATCTCACACATCTTGGTCATTGTCCAAAAAGACCCATCCCCAATACTACTCCTGTTTCTCCCGTCATGACTTTTTAAGCTCAAACTCAGAATTTTTCATAAGGATCCTTGCCAATCTAGCAAAGCAAATATTTCACTACTCCCTAAAACTTAGCCAAGCCATGGGCCCTTGACCACTGTGTGGTTTTAAAATCTGTACACACATTTTGTACATACCTCCTTCTAAAAGGTGCAGACTAATCCCCCACCTCCCTTGAATGTGGGCTGGGATTAGTGACTTGCTCCTAATTAACAGAATGTGGTACAAGTGACAATGTTGTCTAGGTCATAAAAGACGTCACGACTGCCCCTAGGTCTCTCTTAGATGACTCATTCATTCTGGGGGAAGCTAACTGCTATGGTGTGGAGACTCAGGCAGCCCAATGGAGAGGCCCACCGTGATGAGGAACTGAGGCCTCTTGACCATGGCCAGCATGTTGGGAGCCACACTGGAAATAAATCCTCCAACCTGGTCAAGCCTTCAGATGACTGTAGCCCTGGCTAATTTATTTCTTAAAACCCTCTTCTGAGGACAGGTTTATTGATTTTAGTGAGAGAAGGCGGCAGAGGGGGAGGTGGGGGTGGGGTGGGGGGAGAAAGACAGAAATATTGATGAGAGAGAGAGAGAGAGAGAGAGATTGATCCGGTGCCTCTTATACATATCCTGACAGAGGATGGAACCTACAACCTAGGTATGTGCCCTGATGGGGAGACCTTTTGGTGTATGGGACGATGTTCCAACCAGATCAGCTACCATGCCAGGGCCTGCCTAATATCTTGACTGAAGCTCACAAGAAACCCCAAGGCAGAATGCCTGGCTAAGACACTCCTAGATTCCTGATCCATGGCATTTGTGTGAGATAATGTTTATTGTTTTAAGCCCCCAAGTTCTGGAGTAACATGTTACACAGATGTAGATAACTAATGCAATCCTGCTGAGCTCTCCCTCAAATCTTTGCCGCTGCTCATGCCATCCTGTTTTATTCTCCATCTTCCAACACCCCTTCCCTGGTCTTCAGAATACAGCTAAAGTTCCATCTCCCTGAGGAGGCCCTTTTTACATTGGTTTATAAAACCATTTCAACTTTCATTCTCTAGCTTCTTCTTTGAAAACTTCTATGCCCAACCATATCATTCATTTAGGAATTCATTCACGTATTCCTGTGTTACCGAGCTCCATGTATCTTTCCTCCTAAAGAAGGCACACAGTTCTCTCTAGATTGCATTCAGCACACTGTAATTAAGATAACAAATATGTACTGAGGAAATTAATAAATGACAGACACACACCCTGAAAGTGTATGTGATCTGCATAAAGTTGTGGTTAACAATGGACTTAGAGCTACATTGTCTCAGGTCTGCTAACTTACTAGCTGCTGTCCTCAGGCAAGTTTCATCAACATCTCTGTAAGCCATTCTTTCTTTCGTGTTTTTAAATAAGGTCTCTAACAGTATGTACCTTGGAGTAATAAAGATTTTAAAAAAGTAATACTTGCAAATCTTTTAGCAAAGTATCTAGCATAGAGTGTTCAACAAATGTTAACTATTATTGTTCTTCTTATTAATCACAAACTGCAAAATACTTGCTGACATTCTGGGTCCCTGAAAGTCTCTAGATGTTATCAAGTGACAATTTAAATTAATACAAAATTCTACAAACTAAAATAGAACTCACACTTTTTATTAACTTTTTATTTTTTTAAATCTACTCTTTAGGCAATAGAACTACATTCTACACCAACTGTAGGACTGCAGCCTTGACTTTTTCTCCTCTTTGTCCTATTAGGATACTAACTTCAAAGCTTTTGTGGGAACACTTAGTTGTTTACATTCCCTAACAAAACAGCCACCACAGTAGTTTCCAGATGCACTTTTATCCTTTACAAACCTGGTAAGGCATATAAGGAAACTTTACTAGACATACAAATTTATACAATCTCTGGGATAATATAGCTGTCCATATGTGAACATGCTACAGAAGCAAATCAACCACAGAGAATCCAATGAAATGAGTCAATCCAATAAAACATTGTTATGCCACATATGCTGGGGTGGGGGGCATCTCTGATGCTATTCATTTTTTAAAAAATCTTATATAGAGAGGTATAATCAACACATTATATTAGTTTCAGGTGTACAATGTAATGATTCAATATTTGTACATATTGCAAAATGATCACCACAATAAGTCTAATTACCACCTGTTACCATACATAGTTACACAAGAAATTTTCTCTTGTGATGAGAACTTTTTTGATATGCAATACAGTACTGTTAACTATAGTCACCATGACTTGTTTTATAACTGGAAATTTGTATCTTTTGACACTTTCCACTCATTTGCCTCTGGCAACCACTGATCTGTCCCCTGCATCTATTGAGCTTGGGGTTTTGTTGTTGTTGTTTGTTTATTTGTTTGCCTATTTAGTCTAATGCTATTCAAAGACTGAATTACATGTTTCATGAACTCAGAACACTTCTGAGATCATAATTTATAATTCATACATATTCCTAAGGTTTCTTACTAAAGGTAAAATAGCAGATGCTTTTTCGCCCTAAGAAATAATCAGAGATCCACCCTGACTCATGTGGCTCAGTGGACTGGGCATTGTCCTGAAACCAAACGGTTGCTGGTTTGAGCCCCAGTCAGGGCTCATGTCTGGGTGGCCAGCTGGGTCCCTAGTTGGGGGTGTGCAAGACACAACCAATCAGTGTTTCTCTTGCACATTGCTGTTTCTCTCCCTCTACTTCTCCCTCCATGCCCCTCTCTCTGAAAAATAAATATTAAAATCTTTAAAAATATAATCAGATATCTGTTAAGAAAAATCTAATAGAATGATTTTCAATCAACAATCTATTGAAAAACAAGTACACTTTTTAATTGTGTACCACATCTGCTGGAATAAAAAGAACCACTTCATTCAAATTCTTATTTCCTCTTTTGTCCCACAATATACTTTGAAAACTTTAGCTTTTGAAACATTCAGTATCCATCCGCTCTTCATTTGACCCTATATATCACACAACCTGAAATAGAAACAAAGACTGGGAAATTAGCTTGTTTATTTCACCTTAGTGTCAAACAAAAGTACAAATAATATTCAGTGCATGTGCTAGTTACCTTAAAACTGCCAATCACACTTGTTTTGAAATGCTTCGATTTTCAGAGCTGTCAATCCCGTGTGTTATGATAGAGATGCCAGTACAGAAATGCTTTAAGAGATGTAATCTTCGTGAACACATTAATGAATGGATTCTACTTATAAAACTGGACCTCAGGATTTTATAAAAATGTATACTATTCGTGAAAACTCAAAATTAAAATACAACTTAATGAAAAGATTTAGAGAATTTGGTTTTTGAGCCAAAAAGATAAGCATGGTTTAACTACAAGGATTTTATATTTCAGTAAAAAGAGGAATGTTCCTAACTGATAGTAATCAGAAATATTATGACCACGAGTGGGAATGAGAGAATGAAACTGATCTAATTCTGGGCACTTTAACTATTTTTAATCCTAACCTGAGGGTGTGTTTATTGGAGACACAGAGAGAGAAACATAGATGTGAGAGAGAGATATGAATCAGCTGCCTCCGGTACCTGCCCAGACCAGGGATCAAACCCACAGCCTAGGTATGTGCCCTGATCGAATATCAAACCCACAACTTTTTGGTATACGGGATGATGCTCCAACCAACTATGCCACCTGAAGCAGGGCTTACTTTTGCAGCAGGCAACAATATCAATACCCCACCTGTCCAATACACCACAACTTACTGTTCCCCTTAGCAATTCATGCCTAAAATCAAACATCATTCCTTCTACCTCACAACCTCAGTCACCAAGACCTATTCCTTCCCTCTCCTAAATTGCTAATGAAAGTCTCCTTTCCTGACCCTCAGGTATACTTCATGTTCTCATCATTTCTTTCCAGAAGATTCTTTAGTGGTCTCCCTAACTCCAGGTTCATTCTTTTAATAAATGCTCCACTGCCAGAATGTGCTCAGTGAAACAGAAATCTGGTCTATGTTACCTGTTACAATTTTTTAATGGCTCTTTCCCACTTTCAAAATAAAGCCCCATTTTTTAGGATGGCATATAAATCCCCTGAAATCTGGCTCCTGCACATCTCCACATTCTCCCATCGCTTCTCCTAAACTTAAGCCAACAGAGCCACTGGAGTTCCAGCAGAGCCAGGCTCTCTCTCACTTACGGATACTGCAAGTGTGGCCCCCACCCATTTCCTGCACGTTCATATCTTCTACCCATCACCCCCATCCTCTACAACTCAATTCCAGGGAGTTCCCCTGGGAAACCTTCTGGCACAAACTGACAGACTCACCAGTCTCCTCTCATCCAAATTCCTAGAGAATCCAGGAAACAGAACCTTATATGTGTTCACTTCTCCATCCCCATGACTGAGTCATCACATCCCCTCCCTGAGAGCAGGGATTGTCTTTAATTTGTACACCGCTAGCATTAAACACAGAGGTAGCTTATAACAGCTCATTAAATATTTGCTGGCTCTGTGAAAAAACGTACCATGACCCAGTTTATTTAAAAATAAAAATCAAATCAGCAGCTTAATTCTTGAGACTCATAAAATGTATCACAGATATATTCTAAGTCAACCAAAGCAAATCAGTGCCATAAAGCAGTATTTTAGGCTAACAATGTTCTTAAGAAATTTACTGATTTACTTACAAATTCGCTGTAATAATTGGTACCACCTCAGTTAGTACTTGAGATCCAGTAACCCCATCTTATTTTCACTACTGTTCCTGCTGGAGGTGTTACGGTCTCAACTACAGTAACTGCTCATGTCCAAGACACTTCAGCACCCGACTGATTCAATAAGCACTGTTTTGATATGTGACAAATCCTATCAAGGGCATCAGTGAAGAGGCAGTCAACACTGGCAAAACTCCAACATAGTTATACTTCACTTATCAGGAAGTCAGTTATCTGGTGACATCAAGTCTCCACAGAACCCAGTGAGAATTAAGCAAAGGACTGTTGGAGCTGTCAAAATACAGGCTGCAGTCCATGTACTAAGTACATACACTTACCTAGAGAAGAGGCTGCAAGATTTTTTTAAATAAATGTTTTATTAAAGATTTTATTTATTTAGTTTATACAGAGGGGAAGGGAGGGAGGAGAGGGTAAGAAACATCAATGTGTGTTTACCTCTTGCCCGCCCCCTACTGGGCACCTGACCTGCAACCCAGGCATGTGCCCTGACTGAAAATCAAATCCACGACCCTTTGATTCACAGGCAGGCACTCAATCCCCTGAGCAACACCAGCCGGGGCTGCAAGGTTCTTATTCAAACACTAGTTTACTTATTTTAAGCACAATAAATTTGGTAACCAATGTCCACGCGTCAGAATATTAATAGAAGAAATTAAGAGGTCTAAGCTAAAAACGCAAACACAGATCAACAGCAGAAAAAAAGATGACACCCAAAGGTAAAACACAAAAAGTACATAACTAGGGGGTTATGTGGTTCAGGAGCAATAATTCTATATATTTGAACTATGATATAATGCAGTAAATTAATGTCTACAATTATGACTTTGGTCATCAAAAACAAAGACAAAAGAACCCCAAATACATTAGGCACAACAAGGTTCAAAGACAGTAGATGACATATTTTATAAAAAGAATCAATCGAAGAATTAAAAGTTAAGTATTACATCTATAAAGAGTCAACTTTCTATTGTAGAATAAACTGTTCTGAAATATAGCATTTCCAAATAACAGCAGGGATGTTGACTCTAAGCTACTAATCATTGTCAGACATTAACCAGTCCTAGTAACCACTGGTATCACTATAATTATAACACAGAACGGACATTCTGAAACAAAACTCGGAACTGCTGGTCATTTGCTTATTGGTGATAATGCTATCCAAACACACTAGGGCCATGGTGTACCATAACCATGGACACCGAACTAAGAATATTACAATAGGCAAACTACCATTCTTTAACAGACCTCCATAGAGCTTCATTAACACACACCTTCAGGGTCCCTGCTGTAAAACATTAATATGTGAGGCTATTTTAGGAGGTGTTTATGATACATTAATAACTCTATATTCTAGGACTTAAAGAAAAGAATTTCAGAGTGAAACAAACATTCACAGTCACTTGCTACACAGAGCTCTGGGTCTGAGTCCCTGCTTGGTAATGTCCAGTTTTGTGACTGGAACACTATTTATGCTGGGAGATTCATTTTCTTCATTTGGTAAATGGGGGTAATAGCATTTACTTTCTATGCTTCTTATGAGAAATAAAGCAGACAGTATACATAAAGTACAACGTAGTTGTTTAAAAACCTAGCTATTATGATTAGCAGATGGGATATGGGAAGAGATCTTAATGCACACTAGGACAAATTTGGGGAAACTGTGCGCTGTATTAGTGACAAGAAAAATGTGACTAAAGAAAAGGGCAGACAGATTCACATGATGGGCAAGGTGCTTTATATTTTTAAGTCACAGCAGAAGCTCTCTGACTCATAGGTCAGTCCATGGAAAAGTAGGTTAAAAAGTGTACACATATACTGTAAATACACTAACTTAGTAGTTAATACAAATGTTCTGATGTAGGGCCTGGCCTTCTTGCTGAGTAGTGTTCACACTCTGGAGCTTGGCACTGATCTCCTTATGTAAACAACACCTCATTGCAATGTCTGTGATGGCCAGCGTCAGTCACTTTAAAGTAAAACAGGAACACAAGGACATCCAGAAAGCAATTTCTTCCAGATTTGTATGATCCATCCCAGCCCAGTCTTCATGGTTTACTTGCTCAAACTAATTCAGTAACAATTGTGCTTAAAAATAAAATCTCTCCTTTACGCAGTCTAAGTATTTTTTGTAAGAACAAAAACCCTTTCTGTACTCATATTTTATTAGTTCATGCAATAATCAAATAAATTATTTAACAAAAACATAAACAGGTCTGGGAACGAACACAACTAGCTTTTACTAAACACAACCTCGACTGGAAGAAGCAGAAGTGCCCAGGTCTAGTAGAGGACAACTAATTTTTAACTGTCCATATAGTGCTGGTATCAGTCAGTGGGTTTTACAGAAGAGAGCAGAATGCCAGTTAATTTAGTAAGTCAATTGATTCAATGATAATTACCAGAAGTTAGTTTGAGAGTCCTTCTGATCTGTTACAATCTTATTTCTGATTTCAAGTCATAAGGTGATATGAAAGAAAAACAACATAATGGTTATGACTTTTGAGGTCTGTGCTGTAAGAATTAGGCCCATTCACACCTCTAAAATCTCTAAATTTACTTGTAATATCTCTATTTTGCAATTCACTCAAACTAGATCACAATACCACTGACCATGCTTAAATACTATATTCTAAATGTTACTATTAATGTAGTGTATTTTTAGAACTAATTGTTCTTTTAAAAAATGTTTTTCAAACATTTTTACTTTTTTGTAGTAGAAATATTCACCGCCATTTGCCCCATACACTTTAAACAATGAACACAGAGTTGCTCTGAAATTAGAACCTAACTTCCCCTCCACCCTCACGGCAATCTTGGAAGCTTATATGCAAAGCTCTATAGAGCTTCTTGGGACAAAGGTTGAAAACTGTTTCTTTAAACTACAATCAAAAACTAGTATCACCAGCCAAGATGGAGGCTTACATAGACACACTGTGCCTATATAATGAGGACAACAACAATTTAGAAACAAAATAACAACCAGGACTGACAGAAAATTGAACTGTATGGAAGTCTGACAACCAGGGAGTTAAAATAGACACATTCATCCAGACCAGCAGGAGAGGCGGAGTCAGGCGGCCAGGCGGAGAGGGGTCTCGGCAAAAAAAGAGAAAGGGGTGGCTTGCGAACCCTGGGCATGCAGGTAGTGGCTGGCAGACCCCGGGCATGGCATAGCAGCGGGCAGACCCAGCAAGGCAGCGACTGTGGAGCAGGGCACAGCATGCAAGGCGTCTGGCTGACACAGGGCACAAGGAAGCTGGCTGCCCGGGTGGTCCCACATTCGCACACAGATAAACCAGGTGAAACTAGAGAGGGAGACAGACTCCACAACCCAGGGCTCCAGCTCCAGGAAATAAAGCCTCAGAACACTGATTGAAAACACCTGCAGGGGTTGAGGTGCCAGGAGTGACTCCCAGCCTCACAGGAAGGCTGTTCATTGGAGAGACCCACAGGGTCCTAGAATGTACACAAACCCACCCACACAGGAATCAGCACAAGAAGGGCCCAGTTTGCTTGGGGGAAGCAGTGGAGGGGACTGAGATTCGACAGAGAGCAGAGCAAGTGCCACTGTTCCTTGTCGGACCCTCTCCCCACATACAGGGTCACAACTCAGCGACTGGGTTGCCCCAGCCTGG
>PVKM010021379.1:0-22616 GCA_004027735.1 Carollia perspicillata
TACAGATGAATTTATTCCACACAGTGCTGTTCAGGTGCATTGGACTCTCCAACATTGTCCCTTCACTTAATGTTATTGTCTCTGCCTCTTCACTGAGAAAGCCTGGGCCCACGTGTGACCTCATGAATTCACCCTGAGGCCGCCCCATTGGCGGGCGGCTGCACACCCCTGTGCCCTGTGCGCCTGAGGGTGGGACAGCTGCATGCCCAGGTTCCAAAGACTGTGCAGCAGTGCTTTCTAGGTGACCTTCAACCAGAATCGTATTGGGTTGTCCAAAAACTTCGTTTATTTTCTTGTCGTATGTATGATAGCGCTGTTAGCACTGTCTTTAGAACTCCATTTGAAACAATTTTGTTAGGCTGTATTGTGACAGCTGTCATATCAGTGTGCATTTTTTAAAAAACATCAAAATTGGTGAATTTTTATGCAGCCAATTTAATATTGAAGATGGAAGAAAATAAATATGCAATGTTTTCAGCATATCGTGCTTTATCATTTCAAGAAAGGTAAAAACACAACAGAAAAGCAAAAAGAGAATTGTGCAGTGTATGGAGAAGATGCTGTAACTGACCAAACGTGTCAAAAGTGGGCTGTGAGTTTGTTGGTACTTTTGACATTTTGGACAAATAATTCTTCACTGTGGGGCTATCTTATGCATTGGAAGATGTTTAGCAGCACCCTGGCCTCTACCCTCTCTATAAGCCAATAGCAGGAGATAGCCGACATACTCAAAATATCAGATCAATAAAGTTACTGATGAAAATTAAAAATGTCTTTTATTTTACAGAAAACTAAACAGACTTTTTGGCCAACCCAATATTTCTGTTATTTTCTAGCTTTTACTTTCAGTGACAGTATTAAATTTAAATCGAGTTTATTTCTGTTTGCCTGGTGTCAAACAACTTAATGGGTGTCATTTGACCCTGTTTTAATTTTTGTGTCTAAATCATGGATTCTCAGTATTACCAACTTAGAAACCTCGGCTTAATGTCCAATTTTCATGAACCCTCTCCCCAGAAGAAAGAAAATACACTTACTGTCCATTTTTAGAGAACAAATAATGACAAACATGCTATTAGAACTGTTAATTTTTTAATGAAGTCAGTTGTATTTTTAATGAACTAGCATTTTTTATTAAATGCATCTACATGGAAGTTTGAAACATGCACACAAGACATTTTTTTAAAAGACTACAACATGGTGTTTACAATGCGTAGATTCATAGTAATTCAGGGCTCTGATCCATTTGAAGCCATAACTTGAGATATAAAACACTAGAAACCTATTTAGAGGCTTAGAACACGATGTAAAGTAGAATAGCAGTAATAACCATTTCTGTTAACCTGGTATTTAAGACCGACTTTCAGAGATTTAGCAGCCTGTTTATTTTCAGAGCAGATTTAGACTTTCCTTTCCTTTCTTTCTTTTCTTTTCACTAGAGCTTTGTGTGGGTTTAGGCCCAGCTCATATTCACGTTATGGCCGTGTGTGTGAGAGAGAGGAGAGAGAGACGGAGGCCTTTCCTGGCTCACTCACCGGAGCTCCAAAATGAGCTACACACAACGGACTGCAGGTCCAAGGCCCCAGCAGAGACCCAGTGGTTGCTGAATCCATTTCTGGGAAGCGCCAGGCAGCCTAAAACTTTGTATGCTTAGTGCTTTGAGGCTTCAAAGTAACATTGAGGGAAACATAATAAAAGGGGCTTTCTTTTCTTTACGTATGACTGTGCTGTGTCTGTGTGTCATGTAAAAATGGCCACATCACCCATTAGGGCAAGTTAAGGACCCTCTCTGGGCATCTGCACTGCTTGTAGCCTGAAGAAATTGTCATCTCTTTTCAGTCTGTCTCCCTTTGATTTTATTTTGTTAAATAAGTTTTGAAAGCCCCATATTAACATTTGGTCCTGGACACATAGCAGAGACTCAGTAAAGACTGGCTGGATGGTTAAGGAATGTTCTCACCAATAGCTCTCTGTATATTTCATGATTATAAAATAAAATATAAAATAACATAATTTTCAATATTTCTGAATATTCTATTTTTAAACTTTATATTCTGTATTCCGCCAGTTAAAATGACAACTGAGATAAAGTACTTTTCTTGGTTAATACCCAGCATTTAATGCTTTATGCCTTGGGCCGATAGCCATAGTAGTTTCCAAACCTGACAGATGAATAATACAATCTAAGGACTCAGTGCGGCTCTTTGTGCTGTCCTAAGGAGGTCAGTCATATAATCTTCTAAACTGTTGACTATTGTTGAAACTTTATTTCCTATTTATGAATCAACTATCTTATTAGGGGAGAGTGAAAGTATACAAAGCTTGTTCTTCAGTGGTGTTCAGGATGGGACTGTAATTGCCTTTAACATGTCATGTTTTTGAATAGCTGCTACTGTGAACAAACTTTCTGGTTCTGGCTCTGACTTTTCTTTAAGGATCACACTTCCTTAAATCCCAGGAGGCTTCTGTGGCATAGAAACCACAGAACTGAAATCTGATTCACAAAAATGAATCCGATTCAGTCAGCCGCCTGGGGCAGCTGGCCAATCCCGTTCTATCAGGGCGAGTGCGCCTTCTTTGGGCATGCGGTGAGCAATTCCGGTAGACAGCTACCAGATCAGTTGAGTACCTTCGACATGAACACATCGGTGTCATTTTACCCAAGATGGGGCCGGAAGGCCAGAGGTGACAGCTAGTCCTGGGCCAGTGGTCTTTTCGGGAGCCTCAGAAGCTCAGGGACTGGGACAGAGAGCAGAGGGGGGCAAGAGACCCTGGGAAGAAGCTACATTGGTCTTAATTGGTCAAAATTAACTGTACGACTAGGAATGGAGGGAAGTTTTATACATTCAAGAGGGAGGAATTTTAACACTTAAAAACATAAGCTAGGATTGAATCAAGTATTGCTGGAACAACTGTTCTTTCCAGAAGAACCCAGGAGGAGGGGTTGGGGGCTCCACGCCTCCTTGCCACGTGATCTCTCCGGGGCAGTGGCCTCGGCAGGTGGAAACAGCAGGCCTGTCTGCCTGTTCCATCTCCTTGTTGGAAGGAAGGCGATGGTAAACATAGCGTGAATTAGTAAACTAAAAGTGGTGGACAACTACAGAACAGCAGTCTTCTCCTCTTGACAGAAGCACTGTGACTAAACTCATTGATGGCATATTTTACGATCTAGATACTTTGAGTTCTATAGACAATCCAGAGATGTGCTCAAACTAAAGTGTAGGGGAGATGGAGTATTACTAATTTAATGCTTTGGGTAATATTATACACCCCTCTCCCCATTCCCCCCCCCGGCCCTTATCTGCAAGTTCAGGAATAATCGTTAAGGGCAAAGGACTCACATTTAATTTCCAGATTGATTTCTTTTATTGCCATTCAAAAGCAAAGCACTCTCTATGTTTCCAAAGGAAGTGAAAAGGAACAGTTCACGTCCTTCCACTGGTAGTTGGGAGTAGGAGGAGGCTTCTCGCCCTTCTGTGGATCCAGAAGAATGCGACCACCGAGCTGGGGCTGGTTTCAGGCCAGAGGAAGAACAAGGGAAACAGGCCCATCGCAGGAGGCTCACAGCAACCCAAGTGGTCTGTGCTCTGGAAGCTGCCCCATCATGTTAAGAGCTGGAATTTTAGACTGATTTTAAACTATGGTGTGACAAATTCAAGCAGGCAGCCTTGTTTAAGTATAAATATATTCATCCCCTGGACTTCTGTCTTCCCAGAATGTTTTCAAAACCTATATATTTTAATGAAGTAAAAGTGACAGTGAAATAACACAGATGCTAAGGGTACAATTTGACAACTTTGACAAAGGTATACACCTACGTAGTCAACACATCCATCAGGATATAATAGAACATCTCCGTGGCCCAGAAAGTTCCTTCATGTCCCTTACAAGCAGTCCTTCCCACCTTCCACCCAAAGACAACCTCGTTAACGCTTTCTGCTCATGGGGTAAGTATCGTCCATACTTGAAATTCATATAAATGTCAGTCTTTGGTATCTGGCTCAACATGTTTCTATTATTGCATATATCAGCAATCCATTCCTTTTTATTTTCAAGTAGTAGTCCATTTTATGGACATCCCTATTTGCTTACCCATTTGCCAAGAGATGGACATAGGGGCTATTTCCAGCTCTGGCTATTGTAAATAAAGCTTCTATGGGCATCAGTATGTAAGTTTTTTGCAGACATGTTTCCATTTGTCTTAGATAAATACCTAGAAATAAAATGGCTGGTTCATAGAGTAAGTGTATGGTTAACTTTGTAAGAAACTGCTACACAAGCTCTTTGAAGTGGTTGCACCGTTTCCACGGCTCAGCTATACATGCAGTCCATATTCTCACCCACACTGGGCATTGTCAGGCTTTTGAATTTTAGCAATCCTAGTTGGTGTATAATGGTATTTGCATTGTGGTTTTGAACATACCCGTTTGATTTTTAATTTGCATACAATGAAACTGACTTTATTTTGGTGAATAGTTCTGAGTTTTAATGTATGTTATAGATTCATATAGCCGCTGCCACCATCAGGATACAGAAGGGTTCTGTCACCTAAGAAAAGCCCCCTTCTGGTCTGCCCTTTCGTAGTAATAATCTCCTCCTACCCCAACCCCTGGTAACCACACCTGTTCAGTCCCTGCCTATAATTCTGCCTCTTCCAGAATATAATATAAATAGAATTATGCAGTATGTATACTTTTAAAACTAGCCCCTTTCAATCAGCAGAATACCTTTAAGAGTCATTCGTATTGGTATCCTATCTTTATTTTCAACTTTTGGCATTTATAAAAGCCCAATAGACTTATGTGTAAAGGTTGTTATGTGAACACAAGGTACATTTTTTAGGGTAAATACATAGGAGTGGGATTGTTGGGTTTGTGGTACGTGGATACTCCAACTTTATAAGAAACTGCTAAACTGCTTTGGACTGGCCGTGCCATTTGCATTTCCGCTGGCACAGGTTGAAGTTCCAGTCCCACTGCACAGTCACCAGCATGTGATGGTGTTTTTATGTTGCTCCTAGTGAGAGCAGAGTGGTAGCTTACCATGGTTTGAACTTGCACTTCTCCAACTGCTAGTGATGTTGAGCCTCTTGCCGTATACTTACTTGCCCTTCATAGGTGGCCTTGGGTGAAAAGTCTGTACAAATGTTTCGTTCATTTTAAAAGTCGAGTTATTTTCTTACTATTGAGTTTTGATAGTTTTTTAAATGTGTTCTTGATTGAAGTCATTTATTTAAACATTTGTCAAAAATTAGTTTACCATCTTTTTGTGGGTCTATTTCTGGACTCTGTCTGTTGCACGGACTTGTGTGTCTAGCCTTCCTCCAATATAGCACTGCCTTGATTGCTGTAGCTTTAGAATCATTCTTAAAGTTGGTACTGCAAGTCTTCCAACTTTGCTCTTTTTCAAATTATTTTGGCTATCCTAGTTTCTTTGCTTTTCTGTATACGACTTCTTTGTTTTTTAGTTTTTATTGAATTCTTGGGGTTACATTGGTTAGTAAAGTTACGTAGGTTTCAAGCACGCAGTTCTGTCACACATCATCTGTATGTTGTATTGTGTGTTCACCACCCCAAGTCAAGTCCCCTTCCGTCACCATTGATCTCCTTTTTACTCTCTTCTACTCCCCCCCACACCCCCTTTCCCTCTGGTAACCACTGTGCTATTATCTGTGTCTGTGAGGTTTTTGTGTGTTTGTTTTGCTTAATCCCTTCACCTGTTTCTCCCAGCTACCTGTCCCCTTCCCCTCTGACAGCTGGCAGTCTATTCTCTGTATCTGACTCTGTTTCTATTTTGTTAATTTTGTTCATTAGATTCCACATATAAGTGAAATCATATGGTACTGGTCTTTCTCTGACTGCCTTATTTCACTTAGCATAATATTCTCTAGGTCCATCCATGCTGTTGCAAAGGATAAGACTTCCTTTTTTTTTTTTTTTTTTTTTTTTTTTACAGCAGAATAGTATTCTATTGTGTAAATGTGCCGCACTTTTTTATCCTGTCATTTCCCGATGGGCTCTTGGTCTGCTTCCAAGTCTTGGCTACTGTATGAA
The DNA here is from genome assembly GCA_004027735.1 of Carollia perspicillata. Lineage (NCBI taxonomy): Eukaryota > Metazoa > Chordata > Mammalia > Chiroptera > Phyllostomidae > Carollia > Carollia perspicillata. The sequence goes on from PVKM010021379.1 coordinate 6,054, forward strand.
TGCTTTTCTGCATATAATGAGATGATTTTGGGGTTTTCTTTGCTAATAGAGAATTATGTTTATTGACTTTTCACTGTTCCATTGCATTTCTTGAATTCCTTGCATAAATCCTGCTTGGTTATCATGTACTAACCATTTTATATTACTGGATTCAATTTGGCATTTTACAAAATTATATGTGTCTATGTTCATGAGTGATATTGTCTTACTGAGTTTTTTGAACTGTCTTCTTGTAACAGGGTAATCCTGACCTCATGTAGCATGAATTGGAAGTGTTTCCTCTTCCATTATTTCCTGAAGAGTTTGGGTAAGATTGATATTATATTTTCCTACAGTGTTGCAAAGAATTTAGAGCTCTAGTGTAGCAGTTTGGGCCTGAAGTTTGTTGTTCTTTATAGAAAGGTTTCAGTTACAAATTCAGTTCTTTAATTGATACAGAGTTATCAGACTTTCTATCCTCTTGTGCAGGTTGTTTATAATATTCCCTTGTTAGTCTTTTAATGTACCTGTATATAGAATCTGTATTGTTCCTTTTTCACACCCATCTTGTAATGTGTCCTCTCCTTCCTCTTGTTTAGACTAGATGGAAACTTAACTATCTTATTAGCTCTGTTTAAAGACTCAGTATTTGTTCCATTGACTTGCTCTATTTTCGATCCCTTTTCTTTGCCCCATTGATTCCTGATCTTATCTATATTATTTCCTCCCTTCTTACTTTTGAGTCTCATTTCCTTTTCTTTTCCTAGTTTCTTAAGGTGAAAGCTTAGATCGCGGATTTAAACCTTTCTTCTTTTCTGTTACAAGCACTTAAACCTATAAATATCCCTCTAGGGTTTCACAATGCATTTCAAAATTTTTGATATGTTATGGCTTATATTTAGTTGAAAATATTTTAATTTCCTTGTGATCTCTTCTTTGCTCCGTGGATTATTTAGAAATGTAATAGTTTCCAAGTATGTGGGGATTTTCTGGATATTTTATTATTGTATTTATTTCTTTTTAAAGATTTTATTTGTTTTTAGAGAAAGGGGAAGAGGGGAGAAGGAGGGGGAGAGAAACATCGATGTGTGAGAGAAATAGGAATAGGTTGCCTCTCACACTCCCCCAACTGGGGACCTGGCCTGCAACCCAGGCATGTGCCCTGACCAGGAATCGCACCAGTGACCTTCTGGTTTGTGAGACAATGCCCAACCCACTGAGCTACATCAGTCAAGGTTATTATCTTTTATTTCTAATTTAATTCTGTGGTGATTGGAAAGTATACGTTGAGATTTCAAGCCTTTGATCTGTGGAAACCATCATGTAGTCTATCTTAGTGAATGTTTTGTATGCATTTGACAAGAATGTGTATCCTTCAGTTGCTTGGTAGTCTGCTGTAATGTCATTTAGCTCAAGTTAAATCATAGTGTTGTTAAAAATTTGAATTCCCTATTTTTACCTTTGGTTATTCTATCAGTTCCTGAGAAAGTGCAATGCTTATATTTTTCCCTTTAGTTCTGACAGTTTCTCCTCACGTATTTTGAAGCTTTGTCATTAGTTTCATACACATTTATGATTGTCATGTCTTCCTCACTGACAAATAAAATGGTAATAATCGTGGCATTAAAGTCTGCCTTGTCTGATATTCCCATAACCACAGTAAACTTTCAGTGCTTCCTGCTTTCATAATGTATCCTTTCCAACCCTTTGTTTGCAAACTGTATATTTGTATTTAAAGTGCATCACTTAATAGGTACCAGATAGTTGGATTGTTTTAACTAAACCTGATTTTTCAGAGTAGTTTTAGGTTCACAGCCAAACGGAGCAGGCAGTAGTTGTCCCATCACCCTACCCTTACGGCCTCACCCACCATCAACTCCCAGTCCAGAGTGCCACGCTGTTACCATCCATGAACCTGTGGCGACATACCGCGATCAGCCGAGGCATGTCATAGTTTCATCATGGTTCACTCTTGGTTTTGCACATTGTATGGATTTCGATAAATGCATAATGATGCGCATCCACCGTTGTAGGGTCTACAGTTAATTCACTGCCCTGAAAATCCCCTCTGCTGCACGTATTCAGCCCGCCCTCCTTGCTAACCCCTGGCAACCACTGGACTTTTCACTGTCCAAACTTACCTTTTCCCAAATGTCATATAGTTGGAAAGCTTGGCTTTTAAAACTCAGTAATACACATTTAGGGCCCCTCCTTTTTTTCCATGGCTTGTAACTCATTTCTTTTTGGCAGTAAATAATATTCCATTGTCTGGATGAATCACTGTTTACCCATTCACCTGCTGAAGTACACTTTGGTTGCTTCTAAGTTTTAGCAGTTACGTAATAAAACTACTAAAAACATCCATGTCTAGGTTTCTGTATGGATATAACTTTTCAATCCATTTGAGTAAATAAATACCAAGAACAATTGCTGGACTGTATGGTAAGAGTATGTTTAGTTATGTAAGAAGTTGGCAAACTTATCTTCTGAAGTGGCTGTACAATTTTGCACTCTCGGCAGCAGTGAATGAGAGTTCTGTCATTCTGCATCCTCATTAGTGTTTGGTGTCATCAGCGTTTTAATGGATTCTCACCATTCTAATAGTATGTAGCAGTATCTCACTGTTGTTTTAACATGCAATGTCCTAATATATAATGTCAGTCATTTTCTCATGCTTATTTGCCATCTGTATGTCTTCTTTTGTGAGATGTCTCTTCAGATCTGCCACCTAAGTTTTAATCAGTGTTCTTATTGTTGAGCTTTAGGAGTTCCTTGTATATTTTCGCTAACAGTCCTGTATCAGAAATGCTTTTGCAAATATTTCCACCCAGTTTGTGGCTTGTCTTCTCATTTTCCTGACAGTATCTTAACACAGAGCAGAACTTTTATTTTTTATTTTAATTGTTGTTCAAGTACAGATTTCTGTCTTTTACTCCCATCCCAGCCCACCCTCCCAGCCCTCGCCCCTCCCTCCCATTTCCATGCCCCCTAGTTTTTGTCCATGTGTCTTTCATACTTGTTCCTGTAAACCCTTCCCTTTTCCGCCGAAATTCCCTCCCCTCCCCCCTCTGGACACTGTCAGCCTGTTCTCTATTTCAGTGTCTTTGGTTATATTTTGCTTGTTTGTTTTGTTGTTTAGGTTCCTTTTACAGGTGAGATGATGTGGTATTTGTCTTTCACTGCCTGGCTTATTTTGCTTAGCATAATGCTCTCCAGTTCTATCCATGCTGTCGCAAAGGGTAGGAGCTCCTTCTTTCTTTCTGCAGAGAAGAACTTTTAAATTTTGGTGAAGTCCAATTATCAATTATTTCTTTAATCAATCATGCATTTGGTGTTGTATCTAAAAGGTCATTGCCAAACCTGAGGTCATCTAGATTAATTTACCTAGATTTAACTCCTAGATGTTGTCTTCTAGGAGACTTAGTTTAATATTTTTATATTTAGGTCTGTGATTCATTTTGAGTTTATTTTGGTGGAGGATGTAAGTCTAGATTCTTTTTTTTTACGTGGATGTCCAGTTGCTCCGGCACATGTTGAAAAGACGATGTAGATCAGTTGGCTCTGTTTGTGTGGGTTGGATCTTATTTTTAAATGCCTTTTAACTCAAATTTGGTCCATTTCCTTTCATATAATTTTTGCTATGTATGGGTTTAAGTGGGCCACTTTGCTATTTTAAGATTGTCTCATTTTTTTTCTTCCTATGTTCCTCCTTTCCTGTCTTCTAGTTTAAATGTCTAATTCCTTGTTGTTTTTATGCCATACTTTTCTTTTTAGTGGTTTCTGTTCAGTTTTTAAAAATCCTTTCCCCCATTTTCAGATTATATGTATGTATGGTTTTATATTCAAGTTCATAATCCTTTCTTCTGCAATATCTAATAGCTCATAAGAGTTTACTTTTTTGATTTTTACAATTTCCATTTTTCTGAGATTCCTTATTCATGCCTTGTGAGAATTTTTCCTATATGTTCTTGAATATATTTAAAAAGCTGCTTTAAACTGCTATTAATTATCAAATGGTATATTATTTTGTGGTCTGTTTCTAGTGACTGTTTTTTCCCCTGATCATGGGGTACATTTTTCTGATTGTTCCCTTGGCTAATAATGTTATTGTATGATGAAGATTGTGGATAACGCTTCGTAGGAATCTGGATCATGACATCTTCCTTTAAATGGTGCTACATTTTATCCTCTATTAGAATAGGACTGTTTGTCTGAATGTAGTCCAGCATGGCTCATGGGCTGGCTGCCTGTTTTTGTAAATGAAGTTTTACTGGAACATAGCCATCGCTCCCTTATTCATGCATTGTCCGTGACTGCTTCTGCAAAACGGCTGGGCACAGTGGTTGGCACATAGACCATACAGCTCAGAAACTTCAGTGATATACTTTGTGCCCCCTGAAGAAAAGTGTGCCAACCCCTGCCAGTACACTTCTCACATTTCTAAAGCAGTAGCTAATCTACTACTGAAGTGTTCAGTGAGGCCTTTCCACCTGGGCTAGCTTGAAACTCCAAGGGTTTTCGAGCACTGTCTTCACTTCTGGTGTCACTGTTCAAGTTTAAGTCGCAGAGCAGGTCGTCTTTTGCTGGATCTTGGATACTTTTCCCGTACATGCACATCCCAGCCTCAAACAAGTCCTGTTGATGAGACCTCATGCATGATTCTGCCTCCCTCCCCAGAGCTCCCTTTTCTCTTGACCTGTGTTATATATAAATTCCTTCTGCTTCAGTAACCCAAACTCTATCTACCTCTTCAGTGCAGCAGAACTGCCACTCTACCTGGGCTCAACTCCCCATGGTTATGCCGGAAGATGCCCCCAGGGAGAAAGGACGATGGGATCGTGGCCCTTAACATTGTGTCTGCCTTCTCCTGGGGACCACTCCTGGGCTGTCTGTTGTACTATGCCTGAAAATACCTGCTGTGGATGGGGAAAAAACGGGTTCTGTGGAAAGCAACCTCACAGAGTGGTCTGGTCATCAATTAGTAACTGGGCAGCTCATGCCCCAGGCTTAAACTTCTTTACTGAAAGGCTTGTCTCTTCTTTAAGCAAGTCCTATCCATTGTTTTTTGTGCATCTAGGGTAACACACTTTTGAAATGCCCCTTTTCAGGCCCCTCCTTCTAAATCATGCAAGAGGTCGACCAGTCCCAGCCTTGCTTTCTCCCACCCTCATGTAATCTTCCTTATATTGCCTTCTTAATCTCAAGTGCATAACAGAAACTGCAAAACTGTTATTCTCTGGAGCATTTTAGATCTTGCTCTCCCCAGCATATGTCATCAGTCTCATCCAAATGAGCTCCTATAGGAATTCTCTGTAGGTTTGGACATTTCTTACAGTGGCAGTGCCCACATATATTTTGTTCAGGCTTAAAGCAAATCTGACACTAGTGATTTTGTTATGGTATGATAAAACCGCTTTTGCAAAACCAAACATCTCAGAAAAGATTCTTCTATTCGTGGCCTTTTATATTGACACTCACTGAATTTTCTAAGTAATGGTTTTTAGGTTAACTATGTCCAATCCCCTTATTCATCCCACAAAGTACAAAATAGATACTAAGTAAGTCATTACATGTTGATAAAGTACAACCAGGACAGTCCTTGTCCTCAAGTTTGGTCTAGTAAACAAGACAAGTATCGCACTCCCTGTTCTGCTTTTGAAGTCATCTCTGGAGCATGTAGCAGGGCACACGAAACCAAAGGTCATCAATAGCAGAAGGCCAGATTCCTTTCTACTCCCCATATCATCCTTACTAAGGGTATACATAAGTGAGGAACAAGTGTAGTATTATGGGAGAAATGAGGTAGAATTTGTAGAACCCTAAAAAAATGTATAGTAGAAAGACCTGGGCAAAGATCACCTCCCTGGACTTTAATTACAAATTATTAAAAAAATTAAATTTATACTAATTTTACTTTGAGATCAGTGGTTTCAGAAATAAGTCAACTGAGTTATATTTTATGAATTTTTAGAGCTGTCTTTGATTCAGAAACGAAGATATAATCATGGACCATAACCTTATTCATAGATTTTGCCTGGGTTTCTTATGTCTAAACCTGTATCCAGTAAAGTTTGCTTTGTATTGATTTAGTTACCCTAAGTCCTATCATAACAAATTCACTCAGGGATTAACAACCAGTTGGAAAGCTTAGAAGACATACCACAAGCACTATAACCTACTTACCTTGAGAGAGAATCATCTAGACCTATAGAGAATCGTTGTTAATTGTATTGTATTGATTATGCTATTACAGTTGTCCTGATTTTTCTCCCTTTGCCCCCCTTCACCCAGCACCCCCCACTCCCTCAAGCAATCTTCCCACCAGTGTTCATGTCCATGAGTCAAATGTGGAAGTTCTTTGGCTGCTCCACTTCCTATACTGTACTTTTCATCCCCATGGCTATTCTGTGACTACTTGTTTGTCCTTCTTAATCCCCTCACTTCTCACTCTTTCTCCCACACCCTAACCTCCCATCTCTTTATCTTTAAACTTCGGCCTTTTAATTATGATGTGTCTTGGAATGGGCCTCTTTGCATCCATCCCGTGTGGGACTCTATGCTTCCTGGACTTGCATGTCTATTTCTTTCATCAAATTAGGGAAGTTTCCTTTCATTATTTTTTCAAATCAATTTCCAATTTCTTGCTCTTTCTCTTCTCCTTCTGGCACCCCTATGAAGCAAACGTTGGATTGGTTAAGGTTGTCCCGCATACTACTTACAGTATCCTCGGTTTTTTTTGGATTCTCTTTTCTTGTTCTGACTGTTTTGTTTTGTTTGCTTCCTTATATTCCAAACCATTGATGAGTTTTGGCTTCATCCACTCTACTATGTCTCTCTATAAATTGTTCTTTATTTCAATTAGTGTATCCTTCATTTCTGACTGCATATTTTTTATGCTGTTCAGGTCCTAAGTTCCTTGAACATCCTTATAAACACTGTTTTGAACACTGCATCTGATAGACTGCTTCTTTCCATTGCATTTAGCTCATTTTCTGGAGTTTTGATCTGTCCTTTCATTTGGGCCATGTTTCTTTATCTTCTTGTTTTGGCAGCCTCCCTGTGTTTGCTTCTATGTATTAGGTAGAGCTGCTTTGACTCTGTGTCTTGGTGGTTTGGCCTAATGCAGTAGGTGTTCTGTAGGGTCCAGTGTCACAGTCTCCCCTCTCACCCACAAGTTGGGTGCTTGAGGTACACCCTTCATGTGGGCTGAGTACACACTCCCCTTATAGTTGAGCCTTGGTTGCTGTTGGCAGATCAGTGGGAGAGAGTTACCCAGGCCAGTCAGCTGCAAGGACTGGCTGTGACCACTGACCACCACTCTGCCCTCTGGGGAGGTTCAGCTGTGCAGGGGCAGGGTGGGCTCTTATATGCTCTATAGCTGTCCACTGGGTGCACTGGCCCCTGGTGTTTCCAGGGTGGTGCAGGCCAAGATCAGCCCCCACCTGTGCTTTGTCTGGGGCAACCCTGTCTGAGCTATATAGCAATCTGAGATGGCTGCTACTTCTACGAGGCTTGGAGATTTATAGGCAAAGCCACGCTATGAATCTAGGCTGCTAGTTTCAGGCTTGGGGCTCACTGAGGCCAGCTGCTGCTTGTTTGAGAGGATTTAGGAAGTTGTAAAGCATGAGTGAAGACCATTCATATGGAAAAGCAGCTTGGGTGAGCCCATGAATTGGTAGGGGTGGAGTCTCTGCTGACGTTTAAGGCAGGTCCAACAGTGTTAGCCAAGTTGATGAAATCCTAGATACAGCACCAGTCTGTGGGCTCTGGTGGGGGAGGGCCCAGAAAAGGGAAAATGGCCTCTGCTTACCTTGATGTCAGACACCCCAGCATCCCCCTGCACACCACTGGTGCCTCTCCAGTTGCCACCCTGTGTCCAGAGCCCAGAGGAAGTGAGTCTGAGTAGGTGAGTCTGTGTGTTAGTTCTTAAAGAACTGCTTGGTGCTCTAGCTCTTTCTTCCACCAACTGAATCCTTGCTGGTTTTTGCAGCTAGAAGTTATGGAGACTTACCTTCCTGGCACTGGAACCCTGAGCTGGGGGGCCTGGTGTGGGGCTGGGATTCCTTGCTCCCTGCTCCCTAGATATCCCTCCCACACGTGGGTGTGGGCAGACTGTGCCCTTCCTACCAGTCTGGATCGATGTGGTTTCTTCAATTCTGTAGTTGTCAGACTTCCATTCAACTTAATTTCCGTCAGTTCTGAGTGATGGTGGTTCTATATTTTAGTCGTAATTTTGTTGTGGGTGTGCGAAGAGGTTGTGTGAATAGGCATGTCTGCCTATGCCATCATCTTTACCAAAAGTTCTCGAGAATTTTTATGAATCTGAACCAAAGCGGACGACAAATACCTGAAAGTAAAATCTCTAATGCTCCAGAGAATAAGTTTGCAGTTTCTTTTAAGCATTTGAAATTAAGGTAAGAATGTAAGGAAGAACGTTACATGAGGGTGGGAGAAAGCAAGGCAGGGTCTAGATTTCAAGATTATGAACTTTCTCAAGGGTGCTTACACCTTCTAGGAGTAAGCAGAATACTTCTGGCATTTCAAAGGCGTGTTAACCTAGATGTAAAAAAGCAATAGACAGGCCTACTTAAAAACTTTTCAATAAAGAAGTTAGAGGCCTGGGTGTGACTACCCACCTTACCTTACCTTCCCCGTTAGGAATCTATGGTTTATCATAGCACCCCTTTTTTGTCAATATATCAAACAAGATTGAGAATGAGTTGTTAGCCCTGACCTGTGTGGCTCAGTTGGGCGTTATCCTGCAAAGCGTGAGGTCGCCAGTTCAGTCACTAGTAGGGCACATGCCTGGATTGCAGGTTCAGTCCCAGGCCAGGGCACATGCAAGAGGCAACCAATCAGTGTTTCTCTCTCACACTGGTGCTTCTCTCCCTCTCTTTTCTCCCAACCTCCACCCTCTCTAAAATAAATCTTTTTTAAAAATGGGATATTTAAGGTGAGAAACCTTTAACCTTATTTTAAATAAATCTGAGCTTTTCACAGGGAATATCTAATGCAGAAGAAAAATAGGTGGCTTTGCTACACATCTAACTTGTGTCTGGGTTGTTGGCCTTTGTGTAAGGGCCATCATTCTCTCCCACTCTGAGTTGTAAGCATCTGACCAGGGAACAAAGCCTCACTCTTAATAACAGCCCAAGATGTGCAGGTTCATGATGTTTGAGGCAAGAGCAAGTTTTGATATGTTTGTTTCCCTTAACAGTATATAGGTCATTTGGCAAAAATAAAGGACCAGATAGCCCATGGTCTGTCACAGCTACCCAATTCTGCCATTGTATCATGGACGTAGCCATAGATCAGAGGAGTTCCAGCAGCTGCAGGAGCTCCTGAAGCTCTGAGCTGTGAAAAAGAGGAGGAAGGAGAGGCCAAGTAAAGACTGTCCCAAGTTCAACATACTTGCTGAGACCGTCCAGAGAGCAACAGAGTCTGTACCTGACTCTGTGCGCATGCGCAGCGGCTCCATAGGCGAGACTGAAGAACCAGAAACCTCATCTCACTCCCCTCCAGACTCGCTGACCACACAGAGCCCAGGCCAGGAGTGGATGGGGACATAGTAGACCCCTGGGACACCAGGGATTCCGAGCTCCTCCTGCCTGAGAAGGAGAATGGGAAGCAGCAGGAGCTGCTGTGTTCCCTGCTGGACATAATACATCACCACAAGGAGGGGACTGGCAAACAGAAACTGAAACAGGCCTGGAAGGCCTGCAGTGAGCCAAGCAAGAGGCCCACAGAGTGCCCCAGAGCCTCCAAGGGTCAGCCCAGACCCTGGCCCCAAACTGACACAAAGTTTAAAGGGCTTGACCTCACTTCCCTGGTGGAGCAGAAGAACAGAGGGGAGAAAAGCCAGCAGCAACAACAGTAACAGGAAGCAGCTGAACCACATCAAGGAGGGGAAGGCCAGCTGGCCCCCGGAGCTGGCCCGCCCCACTGAGCACACGCGCAGCAGCAGTCTGGTGCGGACGATTCCCCTCAGCCCAGGGACAAGAGCAAGAAAAACTGGAAGAAGGGAGACAGAGCCAGTATCTCACCCCATGTCTCTCTGCCTGAAGATATGGACCGAGACAGTGTGGATATGGATGAGACCAAGAGGAAAGTGAGTATTTCAGAAGATTCTTCTTGGATTACCAGATAGAGCTGGCAAAGACTATCAACTGGTCCGATTTTAGCTTGGAAAAGCTAAAGCCACCTTTGCTGCCCAGTGAATGAGGACAACCTACAGAAGGATGCATGAGAACTCGCCTAGGCCATGCCAGGTGGGGCGCTGCACCTGGGACCCCAATCCAGAAGGTGCTGCCTGGCTGTGTTGTCAGCTTGTGTGCATGTAGTCTGTGGACCATTGATTACAGCCCCCACACCACGGCTGCCTCGGCCTCAGAGACCTAGGCTAAGGCCAGAAATGAGTTTGATCATTTTTGTGGCTCCGTCGCCTCTGCATCTTGCCTGCCTGTCACTCAGCTCCCACCTGGTTAGGCAGGTGCCCATCAATCTCCACTATCTACTGTGAAGTGTGTACATGTTGTGCTGTGTGTCTGATCCCCTGATTTATAGTCAGCTTGTGTAAAACCCCTGCAGAGCGAGGAAACTCAAAAACAAAACCCACCCAGTACTCACCAAAAAAACAAAAAAGGTAGCCATAGATGATATGAAGATGAATGGGTATGACTGTGTCCCATAAACTTCCTTTACAACACAGGCAGCTAGAATTTGGCCCAAAGACTAGACAGAGTTTGTGAATCCTTGGTGAATATAAATACATCTAAGCTAGCAAAAGTTTAACTGTGTTTTCAGTTTTATAAATTTGTGAAGATCTTGAAAAAATATCCTCCTAGTTTGTAACTTGCCATTTTTGAGTAACTCTCCTTTCTTCTATTGAGACGATAAAACTTCTGGCACCTCACACTTCCCCCAAGTGACTGAAGTGTTAAAAAGGACTCTTTCTACATGCTGCATAATCATATAGTATTTTGTGTTCTATACCTTCACAGTGAAACTTGTCTTCTCTTCACAGATAAACATTACATATGAAGAGTGGGAAAAGGGAACAGTGATTTCTCAAGTAGCCTGGAGAGAAAAAGCACTGGTCAACATCACGTGGACAGATGCTCAGTGTTTTCCAAAGATGCTGTTGAAGTAGTCTTCCTACTGCTTTGCTTCACTCAAAGTTCTTCATAACATGGGCTGCATGAAATCAAAGCAAATTTTCGCATTTCCTACCACAATTGAGAGTGACAAGCAGCACACAAGTGCAGAGAGCTTTATGTCAGATGAGAGATTTCAACCTAGGATGCCTTCTCAAGTTATCAGGGAGGAAGTGAAGGAACCTACAGAATCTGAAATTGTGGTCGTCGAATTTGCACATCGCCTGTCCCGGGAAATCTTGAGTGATGCCTTGCAGCAGTGGGCAGATAGTAACACCAAGTACTCCGACATCCCATTCATTGAGAGTGAGGGGCCTTGATGCTGTAGAATTATGACACCTTCTTGAACTGTGGATAGAGTTGGTGCCAGTTTAAACACATGAAACAAAAGCAAAATGTTGTATGAATAAATATCGATTCCATCGGAATGTAAAAATCAGTCTATGGTCATATCAAGAGTATAGGAATACCTAAAATGAAATGTGTTTTAAGCAGTTCTACGGTAATAGCAATTTCTACCTGCTTGTTCTTGGATTGTCACCTAAAGGGCTAAACATAGGTCCTGTGGCACCACACTAATCAGCTACGTCACATACAGCTTCAGATGGTATAGCATCACCAAAGAAAGATTTAAAAATGCCCCATGTCTCCAAATGGTTTAAAGACATTCTTTTAAAATGTTAATTTACACCAAACTAAGATCTGAAAAGGATAGTTCTTGAAATGTGTCGGCAGTGAATGGCACTCCAGCCATAGTAATTAGCAGTAGCTTTTGTTTGTCCAAACCATTTGTGTTAAGGATCCCTACTTCTTAACACAAATGATCAAACATTAGAAAGCAACCCACATAGAAGAGATCTACCTTGACCCTCACTCAGGGCCCTAAGTACAGCTGTTATTGGATGGCTCCCACTTTTTGTATACGGCATCTCAACAAGACAATTTATAGAAGTCATGGCGTGAATGTTTATTGCATTGAATTAAGTGATATATTAATATAACTATACAAGCAAACAAGTTTGGGTACCTTTATAAACAGCAATCCAATAAATTTTAAAACAAGAGAAGCCCTAGTTGGCAAGGTAAAAAGCATAATCTGGTCTTTGTGCTGAATGTGTACTAAGCTCTGCTGTCTTGGAGATGTGGAGGGTTAGTTTATTTTTTTTATGGTGACAATGCCCACAGGGCATTTACAGCCATACACTACACTATTGTCACAAAGTTGACTTTTTTAGGAATCTTTTTTTAAAAACAAGAATTTAGTACTGTTTGAGATCACTGGTGACAAAAAATGTAGGAGAGAGGGAAGAAGATACTAAGATGTAAGTTGTAGGAAGATTGAGAATCAGTCTCTAGAATTACCTTTACATCAAGATTTTGCTACACATTGAGTTTAATTGGAAAGGGAATTATTTAAGCCTGTTTGCATTAGATCCTTTTATTAAGATACAACAGCTTCTTGTCACTGAAATCTAAAGGAAGGCGGAGAAAGAGCTTCCTCTTGTGACCTCTTTAAGGAAATAAATATGCATTTGGCCTTTTAAACAGACGGAAATGCTACCTCTAATTTTAACGATTATACTTTGAAACCCACAATCAAACAGAGTGAATTCTCCAAGTTACTTGGGCAAAGAAAATTCTTTGAATTGAGTGATGGGCTCTTTCCGTTACCTTCCGACGTTTGGTCATTCAGCTTTCCCTTCACCTACCCCCAGACCATCTCACAACTGAGAAGACAGAAAAGCCACCACCCCCGTTTACAGAAGGCTGAGAACAGAAAGTTTCCTAAAACTGCAAAACATATTTCCAGCTCATCAAGAAAAATTTAGGTTTCTGAGTGTTAATACTGAGACAGACAAAAGCCTAGATGTTGCTGTTTTTCATTCATTTATCTCTCACATCAGGGCACTTTTGCTGCAGGGTCATTTGTAATACACGTTATGGTGAGAACACAAAGCCATTTAAAGCAGCACACTGCGCTAAAATTTTCAGCACACAGGGAATAGGCTACTGGGTTTTGATTATATCTAGTTATTTTAACCTCAGTTCCTCCTTTGCCCTGGGTTCCTATTTCTCCAGGGGCATGGGATGGCTTTCATATCTGAATCTGGCTGGAAGTGTAAACTCTGATGCCTCCCTCTCTGACACTGTGGCAGTACAGTTTTTGTCCCCAAGCACTACCCCCTCGACCCTGAATGATTCGGACAGAGTACAATACCCTGTGACACACAGGGACTTATCTTGGACATGTATGTCACATTATTTGTCAAACCACAGACAAGGAAGTACAAGGCTTGTGTAATCTGTATTAGTGGATAAACCATGTTGAGAGCAGGCAGGAAAAGTCCTGGATAAACAGATTCCTACTGCACTGGTAGTCATCAAGATAGAGCTTGGCCTTGATGATAAGAAAGACAACATCTTTAATAGGATATTCAGCTTCTTTTCCTATCTTCGTATTTAAACATTGGACTTACTTCATTTTAAAGGTCTTGCATGAGCAATAAAAGAGTAAAACGACTGTTTTAGGGAAGAGACATATAAAACATAAGACTGAAAGAATTATTAGCTACTGGGAAGGGAAACATTTGTTCCAACTTATATCACAAACACAGATGAAATAAGAATAATGGCCAAAGACTAAGGGAGAGGAAAACCAGGAAAAGCGAGCCCAAGAAACAGCACTAATGCCAAACTCCATCAGAAGACGCACTGCAAAAACAAGGTGCCCGTGTTTTCAACCGAGGGGAAGGGCACAGCAGCAATTTACCACACTGACACGCCCAACCACTGGATCCAGGGTAGGGCCAGGCGAGAGGCTGCGAGCGTGACAGAGACCCTGCAGCTGGCACGAAGTGGAGGCAGGAGATTATCAGAGCAGATGTGCCAGCCCCTCATTCACAAAGGCTCCCGTAACCCCACAAGCGTGCTCCACCGCCCTTCCCAGCTCAGTGACCTTTCAGTTCCAGGCCTGTGATGGGAGTTCTCCACTTTCAGTTGCCTTACCAGTTCTCTGCAGACTACCTATGGTTATTATGGGTACCTAAAGCACAATTTTGAAGGAGATAAAAATGATCATAGTCCTAAAGGAGTAATTTGTGTCAAATTGCCTTATAGTATGAAAAATAGACACACTGAATGAGCAATGCATGATACTCCTATATCCTAAATATCACTGACATTTTATGAAAGGGGGGACTGTACTTTTGTATTACAGTTTTAGAAATCAAAAGTTAATTTAAAAACAAAGTTCTGACAAATATACTCTTTGCTTAATCAGAATGCCCTCATCCAGTATTTGCGTGACCGAACAGGACATGTCTTGCTTGGAGCACTGGGCACAAGCTCGGATGCACCCCTAAAATCTTACTTGGCCAAACTCAAGCATTATTAGCAAGTTCTCTTCCCTGTCAGACTAAACTATGAAATGGTGTATTTTTTCCAAATATTTTTGTGAAAACACTTTTTCGTAACTGTTCAAATAAAAATCTAGTTGCAACTAACTAGCTATGAGTTCTTATTTAATTTCAGTAAGCCAATGCTTTTCAACAATGTACTTTCAAACCTTTCACATAGAGGACTTGACATTTTCTGCATTTCTAACAAATACTAAGTGAATAAAAATCACCTTTACAAGGAATTCTTGGATCATTCAGGTCCAATTTAGGAGCTCTAATAATATAAATGGAAACATGGCCATTATCATGGCATCTTTATTCCAAATCTGTTCCTAAATTTTTTGGAAGAAAAATCCTTCTTTTTTAATATATTAAGAACAAAATTTAAAGCAATTCCTCCAGCCTGCCATTTCCCCGTCTATGAGAATGGTACAAGAGAAAATCTTCGATGTCGTTTTCAGTTCTGCTGTCTTTCGTTCTTACAAACCTGAAGTTCTCTTAGTTTCTGAGGGGTTCACGGTGAAGGAAAAACTATGAAAGTTACAAAATAGATGATAAACTGATCTTTAACATAAAATTATTCTTACTTAGACTTTAAGGTCCCAAGTCTCAAACACCTTGCAGTTTCTTGTGTACCTTTAAAAAAGCTTATTTTGTCAGCAATACCAACTACTGAAGGGTTTACTTCACTTTAAAGTCCTCTTTTCACTCCCCTCCCCCCAATTTGAACTGTGTAAAGACAATTTAACAGTTATCACATAAAAGTCTGATTGCAGAAAACAGTCCATCATGGCAATCAGAGTTCCCTAATCCATCATTCTGCCAGATCAGCGAGTATGTCAAACAGCAAAAAAGAAGGCTTTCACTCTCACCACAGGAAGGGGTTGTGGGTAACGTAAGAAAATGCCAAGGCTGAGGTAATAATACTGAAAAAACAAGTTTATAAAAATCTTTCTCTGCCTGAAATATCTAATGTTATGAAAGGAACACTTCTGTATAGTAACTCATAATTATTTTTAAACAGATTTATATACCAATAAAATTCTATGAAGCGTTAAACAGCATCCAAAAATATTCCAGAGTTTTTATTTTTTATAATCTGCACATAGATTTACTTAATCAACACATAAACCACCACTCAAAGCCAAAACATTAGGCTCCCATCTGCATTAGATCTACTAACTCCAGAATCCCTAGAGACCTTCAAATTTCCCGTCTTCTAAAACAGGGTTGGCAAACTTCTTCTGAAAAGGACCGGACAGTAAATATTTTAGGCTTTGCAGGTCTTACAGTCTCTGCAGCCACAGATAATGTGTAAATGGATGAGTACAGCTATGTTCCAATAAAGCTTTATTTATGAACACTAGTATTTGAATTTCATGCAATTTTCACAGGTCATTAAATATTAGCCTTTGATTTCTTTCCTCAACCATTTAAAAATGCAGAAGCTGTTCCCAGCTTGTGGACTATATAAACAGATGGCAGGCCAGATTTGGGCCATGTGCCACAGTCTGCTAACCCCTGCTCCAAAATACCTTCCAAATCCAGTAACTTCAAAACTTCAAATCATTGCTTCCCAGAGATTTGAAGGAATTACTCAATTCTTCATCAGTAACTTCTTTTAGAGTGGCTGGTTTCCACTTTGGACTCTGGTCTTTATCTATTAAAACTGTCAAGTGAAGACATAAAAAATGTCAGTTTATTTCTTTATGGTATTGCCAGATTTTAATTACTGAATTGACAAACTCCCTTGTACTGGGCATATTTTTCTATAGCACTCTTCTGAAAAGTGTGAATTTTTATGTGTGTTCTATTTTTCTTATAAATTAAGCCCCCACAGATTTGGAAGGGATAGCAATGTAGTGATGATGAGTGCATGGTTATTGTCTAACCTGCTCAGCCCGATGGATGCCTCTAGGTTGAATACAGCCTACTGAATGAATCCAGTGGTTTAAAGCCTAGAACTCTTTGCTCCTTCAAACAAAATAGTAAATGAAATCTCCCTCTCATAAAACAGCTAAAACCAGAGTTGG
>PVKM010021380.1:0-22620 GCA_004027735.1 Carollia perspicillata
GAACCTTGCAGGTCTCCCTGGTGACCTCTCCTGTGAGGCTGGGAACCTCTCCTGGCACCTTTCCAGTCAGTGTTTTTAGGCTTTATTGCCCGTCGCTGGGGCCCTGTCCCCAGCCCTAATCTTAACCCAAACCCTAGTACTAGTACTAACACTAGACCTAAACCTAACCATATTTCTAGCCCTATTGGGGATGTAAACTATCCCTACATGTAGCCGTAGCTCTAAGCCTAACCTTAAACCTAAACATAACCATAACCCCAATCCTAGTCCTAGCACTAACCCTAACCTGAACTCTAGCCCTAATACTAACCTAAAAGTAAACCTATACCTAAACTTACGCCTACACTTAATCCTAAACAAAGCCTTACCCCTAACTATAACACCAATGCTAACCCTAAACCTATCCTTACCCCTAACCCTCAACTTATGCCTAACGCTAGCCCTAACCCTCACCCGAAACCTAAACCTATCCATGGACCCAAGCCTAACCATAGATACCCACAGCCCTTTTCTAACATACACCTAACCCTAACCCCATCAGAAGCCTACGAGAACCATAGCTCTATCTTTAGGCCAATACATAACATTATCGTGAACCCTAAACATTGAATTAACCCTAACTTTAACTCTAACACTAACCATAACACTACCCTAACCCTCACACTAGATGTAGCACTAATTTTATCACTAACCCAAGCCTTAACCCTCACGCTAACCTGAAGCTTAAGCCTAACCCTAGGCCTAACCCTGGCCATACAATAACACTAACCCTCAACCTCAACCTAATCCGAGCCCTAGGCCTAACCCTAAACCTAACACTAACCCTACTACAAACCCTATGGTCACGCTCGCTCTATTCATAGACCATTTAATAATATTAGCCCACAACCTAAACTTTGAAATAACCCTAACTGTAACCCTAACACTACCTTATCCCTTGCACTAAGCATCGATCTAGATCTATCACTAAGACTAGCGCTAAGACTTACCCTAACCATAACCACACCCCAAACCCTAAGCCTACACATAAGCCTAGAAAATGACTGGACCATAACTCTAACACTAACCCTAACTCTAGCCCTAGTCCTGACCCGAAACCTAGCCCTAACAGAAACACTAACCATAGATTTAATCCAAACTCTAGCCCTGAGCCCTGCCCTAATCCGAAAACTAAACGTCACTTTACTCATAGCCGTAGCCATAGCCCTAAACGTAACCCTCACCCTACACCTAAACCTATCCCTATGTCTAACCCTACCCCAAACCCTCACCCTAGCCACAACCCTTTCCCTAGAATTAACCCAAAATCTTACCTAAACCTAGCCATAACCCTAGCTGTAGCCCTGACCTAAACCTAAACCTGACCCTAGCCTTCACCCTGGCCCTAACAATAATCTTAGCCCTATACATAAACCTATACCCAGCATTAACCAAAATCCTAACGCTAACATAGACCTACAATTCAGCCTAACCTTAACTGTAGCCCTCCCACTAACCCTAACACTAGCCAGAGTCCTCACCCTAGCCCTAACCCTTATCCTAACCCTAACCCTAACCCTAAACCTAGCCCTAACCTCACTTAACCTTAACCCTAATCTAACCATAATTCTAAACGTAACACTCAGATAACATCAAATGTAGCCCTATCCAGAGACCTAAACCTAGCCCTAGCCCTAGGCCTAGACTAGCCCTAGCCATAACCATATCCCTACCTGTATCCCAGCCCTAACCCTAATCTTAAGTCTAAGACTAGACCTAACGTTAATCCTAACCCTTACTTTAGCCCTCCCTCTAACCATAACCCTAGACATAGTTCTAGCCTTAGGCCTAACCATTATGCTAAAAGTAACCCTGAACCTAGCCCAAATCCCACCGGTAACCCCAACGCTAAATCTATCACTAATCCTAAACCTAACACTAAAACTAACCCTAAACATAGCACTATCCATAGACATAAGCCTAACCATAGCCCTAGCGAAGTCCTAAACCTAGCCATAAGCTTATATGTAGCCCTAGACCTACCCTTAATTCTAGCCTCTGTCATAGTCCCAGCCCCAACCATAGCCCTGGACCTAGCCATAACGCTAGACCTAGACTTAGCCCCAAACCAGTCCTATTTCTAACCCGTAATCTAGCCCAAACTCTAAACCTAACCCTAATTATAACACCGGTGCTAGGCATAATCTCAGCCCTAACCCAAACCCTAAATATAAACATAACCCAAAACCTAAGGATGACCCTAGACATAGTGGGAGAGCTAGCCCAAGCCCTACCATAACTCTGAACTGAACCGCATCAATATCCATAATGGTAACCCTAACACGAACCCTAACCCTAGAACTACCAGTAAGCCTACCATAACCCTAAACCTAGCTCTAGAAGTAGTCCTAACTCTAACACTCACACTAACCCTAACCCTAATGCTAACCCTCACCCTAACACTAACTCACCCCTCACACTAGCCCTAGAATAAGCTCTCTCCATAACATTAGCGCTAACCCTGAACCTACTACTTAGCATAACCATGGCCTTACCCTAGTTCTAACACTAAACCTAAACCTAACCATAAACCAAACACAAACACTAACAGATACTAACAGTAACACTAACATTAACACAAACACTAACACTAACACGACTACTAGCTCTAATCCTAACCATACCCATAAGCCGAAATCCCACACTGACACTAGACGTAGCCGTAGCCATGGCCCTAAACCTAACCGCAAACCTAACACTAATCATAACCCATGCCTAGGTCTAACCTAACCCTAACCATGGCCCTAGGCCTCTTCCTAACGCTCACTCTTAACCTACCTGTAACCCTTGCCTTTAACCTAAAACTAGCCATTGCCCTAGATCTAGTCATAGCCTTAACCTTTGACCTAGCTCTATTTCTAGACCAAACCATAATTCTAACACTCACACTAAACATAGCCAAAACTGTAACCCTACCCAGGACCTTAAACCTAGCACTAACCTTCAACCCAACTCTAATCTTGTTTCTAGCCGAAACCTAACCAAACCCTAGCCCAAACCCTAACCGTAACCCTAAATCTAATCCTAGCCCTAGCTGTCAACCTCAAACTAATCCTAACACGAATCCTAACCCTAACCCTAACCCGAGCCCTAACCTGAAACCGAATCGTAACCCTAGCCCAAGCCGTAGCCATGGCCCTATTTCTAACCCTAAACCTAATTCCATCCATTCCCCTAAAAGTAACCCTAACCACAGTCGTAGCCCTAGTCGTAGCCCTAAACTTAACTCTAACTCTAATCCTAGCCCTAAAAGTAACCTGAGTCGTACCTATACCCATAGCTTTAGCCCTAACAGTATCTCTTAACCTTTCCGTTGCCCTAGACCTAGGCCTGCACACAAACCTAACTTGAGTCCTTACCGTAGCCCTAACAATAATCCTACCCCTAGCCATAATGGTAGCACAAACACTAACACTAACACTAAGCCAAACCCTAACCCTAATCATAACCTAACCTTATCCCTACACCAAACCCTAACCCTAACCTTAAACCTTGAACTAAACATAACCCTAACACTAACCCTAAAGTTAACCCTAGTCCTAACCCTAAGCCTAGGGCTAATGCTACATGTAACGCTAACCTAACACTAAAATTAGCCCTAATCCTAAACCTAAATATAGCCCTTAACCTGACCCGAGGCCTAGCCCTCTCACTAACCTAATCTTAAACTTAGCCCTAAAGCTAACTCTAACACTGCTCTAGCCCTACACCTAACCCTAACCCTAACCCTCAACCATTCCCTAGACCTAATCCTAACCATAAAGCTAACTCTAACCCTAACCTATACCGAGACCTAAACCTAACCCAAGCTCTAACCCTAATCCTAACCCTGACCCTAAAGACACTCAACCTAGCTCTCAGTGAAACCTCAGCCCTAGCCCTAGTCCTAGCCCTAACACTAACCCTCACCATAACCCTAGCCCTAGCCCTAGCCCCAAACCTATCTCTAATCTTAGCCTAGCACTGGCACTAACACTAACCATAACCCTAGCACTGGCGTTAGCGTTAAACCCACCCCTAGCCTTAGAAGTAGCCCAAGCTCTAAACTTAACCGTGGAACTTACATTAAACCTAACCCTAACTCCAGCCCTAATAATAAATGTAAACTTATCCCCAAACTTTGCCCTAGCTGTACCCCGTGACGCAGCCCTAATCCTAAAACTAACCCTAACTCTAGACCTACCCTAACAATAGGCATAACCCTAGCCTGAGGCCTATCTTTACTCCTATTCCATACCTGAACCCTATCCCTAACACTACTACCCACCCTGGCTCTAATCTTAACCCTAGCCATAGCCCTAACCCTAACCCTAACCCTAGCCCTAACCTCACCCATAACCTTAACCCTAATCTAACCGTAATTCTAAATGTAACACTCAGATAACATCAAACGTAGCCCTATCCAGAGACCTAAACCTAGCCCTAGCCCTAGGCCTAGCCTTAGCCCTACCCCTAACTATAACCCTAACACTACCCCTAACCCTAACCCTAACCCTATCCCCATCCCCAGCCCTAATCCTATCCCTAGCACTCACCCTAAGCATAGCCATAGCCCTAGATAAAGCCCTAGCCCGATGCCCAACACTGGCCCCAGACCTACACATAAGCACAAACCCTAACTCTAACCGTAATGCTAAGTCTCAATCTAACCCTAGCTCTTGTCGAATATGAACACTATCCTTAACAGTAACCATAATCCTAGCCCTAAACCTAGCCCTAGCCCTTACCCTAACTCTAAAATTAACCCTAACACTAGCCATAACCCTAAACCTAAAACTAACCTAAAATATAAATCTATTCCTAGCCCTAACTGTAAACCTAGCCACAGCCTTAACATTAACCCTAACCCTAACCCTAACTCTAACCCTAAACCTTGCTCTAGCCTTAGAACCAGCCCTAACCCTAACCATAACTGTAACAGCTAACCAAGTCCTAGCCCTAACCCTTAGCTTAACTGTAACCATAGCCCTAAACCTGACCCAAAACATAGATCTAACCCTAGCCCTAGCACTAACCCTAGCTATACCGATATCTCTTGCAATAGCCCTAACACTAGCCTGAGAATAAACCCTAGACATAGCCCTAGACTTAGCCCTAATCCTAACACTAAACATAACCCTGACCCTAGCCCGAACCACACCCCTAACCCTAATCTAACACTAATCTACTAATCTACTAATACTAATCTACTAATTTACTAGCGTATCCCTATCCAGAGTTCTAACACAAATCCTAGCCCTACCTCTTACCTTAGCCTTAGCCCTAGCCATAATCATATCCCTACTTCAATCCCCAGCCATAAACCTAATCATAAGCCTAAGACTAGACTTGAAGGTAATCCTAACCCTAACCCTAGACTACCCACTCACCCTAACCCTAGACATAGTCATAGCCATCGACCAAACCATAATGCTAAAATTAAGCCTAATACTAGGCCTAACGCCCCCCTAACCCTAATGCTAAATCTAACCCTAAACCTAACACTCAAACTAACCCTAAACATGGCAATACCAATAGACCTAACTCTAATCCTAAAAACACTAAACCTAGTTCTAACTGAAACCACAGCCCTAGCCCTAGTCCAAGAACTAACACTAACCCTAAACATAACCCTAGCCTTAGCCCTAGCCCAAGCCTAACTCTAACTTAGCCTAACACTGGCACTAACCCTAACACTAGCTTTAGCATTAAACCTACCCCTAGCCCTAGAACTAGGTCAAGCCCTAAAACTAACTCTGAAACATACATTAAACCTATCCCTAACCCCAGCCCTAACCGTAAATTTAAACGTATCCATAAACTTTGCCCTAGCACTACCCCTTGCCCTTGCCATAATCCTAAAGCTAACCTTAACCCTAGACCTACACTAACTCTAGGCATAACCCTAGCCTGAGGCCTAGCCTTACTCCTCTTCCATACCCTAACCATATTTTAACACTACTGCTCACTCTAGATGTAATCCTAACCCTAGCCATAGCCCTAAACCTAATGCTAACCCTAACCCTAACATTATCCTTAACACTAACCCTGAACCTAAACTAAACCCTAACACTTCCCCAACACCTAAACCTAGCCATGTCGCTAGACCTAACCCTAACACTATCCCTAGCCCAATCCTAACCAAAATACTAGCCCTAACACTAACATTAACCCCAACCCTAATGCTAATCCTCGCCCAAACACTAACGCACCCCTCACACTAACCCTAGAACAAGCTCGCTCCCTAACCCTAGCACTTACCCGGAACCTAATACTTAGCATTCCCAGGCCTTACTTAGCCTTAACCTAAACATAAACCTAACCATAAACGAAACACTAACACTAACAAACGCTAACACTAACACTAACACTAACACTAACACTAACACTAACACTAACACTAACACTAACAAACACTAGCTCTAATTCTAACCACACCACTAAGCCTAAATCCCACCCTAAACTAGACGTAGCCGTAGCCTTGGCCTTAAACAAACCGTAAACCTAACACTAATCCTACCCCATCTCTAGGTCTAACCTAAACCTAGCCAAGGCCCTAGACATATTTCTAAACCTAATTCTTACCATAGCTGTAACCCTAGCCCTAAACCTAAAACCAGCCATAGTCCTAGCCCTAGCCATAGCCTTAAGCCTAGACCTAGCTCTATTTATAGACCAAACCATAACTCTAACACTCACACTAAACCTAGCCATAACCCTAACCTTAGCCATAACCCTAATCCTAGCACTAACCCTCAACCTAACTCTAAACCTATTTCTATCCAAAACCTAAACCAAACCCTAGCCCAAGTTTAACCTGAATCCTAATTCTAATCCTAGCCTTAGCTGTAAACCTAAAGCTAACCCTAACCCTAAACCTAAACCTAACCTGATCCCTAATCTGAAATGTAATCCTAACCCTAGTCCTAGACGTAACCATAGTCCTAAAGCTAACACTAAACCTAAATCTATCCAGACCCCAAAAATTAACCCTAACCCTAGCCATAGCCCTAGTCCTAGCCCTAACCTTAACTCTAGCTCTTAATCTACCCCTAAACTTAGCCCTAAAACTAAACTTAGTCGTACCTAGAGCCATACCTTTATGCATAACAGTATCTCTAAACTTAGCCGTTGCCTTAGCCCTAGGCCTACACACAAATCTAACTCGAACCCTAAGCGTAGCACTAACAATAATCATACCCCTAGCCATAACCTTAACCCAAACCCAAACACTAACGCTAACACAAACTTAACCCTAATTCTAATCCTAGCCCTAATTCTTGAACTAAACATAACCATAATACTAACCCTAAACTTGACCCTAGAGCTAACCCTAAGCCTAAGACTAATCCTAAACGTAACGAAAACCTAACACTAAATTTAGCCCTAATCCTAAACCTAAAGATAGCCCTTGAACTAACCCTAACACTGAACCTAACTGTAAACATAGCCCTAAATCTAGCCCTACACCTAACCCTAACCCTAAACCTAAACCTATCCTTAGACCTACCCTGAACTCTAAACCTAAACCTAACTCTAATATTATCCAGAGCCCTGAACCACACCGAAGCTCTAGCCCTAGTCCAAACCCTAACAAAAACTTAACTCTAAACCTAACCCTAACACTAGCTCTACCACTAACTCTAACACTAAAAACACTGAACCTATCTCTGAGTGAAACCCCAGCCCTAGCCCTAGTCCTAGCCCTAATACTAACCCTAACCATAACCTTAGTCCTAGCCCTAGCCCTACACCTGTCTCTAAACTTAGCCTAACACTGGCACTAACACTAACCCTAACCCTAGCGTTGGCATTAAACCTACCCCTAGCCCTAGAACTAGACCACGCTCTAAACCTAACCCTAAAACTTACATTCAGCCCAAGCCCTAACCCCAGCCCAAAGCATAAATTTACACTTATGTCTAAACTTTGCCCTAGCTGTACCCCTCGAACTAGCCCTAATCCTAAAATTAACCATAACCCTAGACCTAACCTAACTTTAGCCATAAACATAGCCCGAGGCCTAGCCTTACTCCTATTCCAAACCCCAACCCTATCACTAACACTGCTACTCACCCTAGCTCTAATCCTAAACCTAGCCATAGATATCAACTTAACGCTAACCCTAACCATAACAACAGCCTTAACACTGACCCTGAACCTAAACTTAATCCTAAAAATTCCCCTACACCTAAATCTAACCCTGTCCCTAGACCTAACCATAACACTATCCCTAGCCCGAAACCTAACCCCAATTTTAACACTTGCATTCAACTAACACTAACACTAAACCTAGCCCTCACCCTAGCCCTAAACCTAAAGCAAACCCTCACCCTTGCCCTATAAACATACCGAAAACTATCCTTCGCCCTGAACCTAACACTGTCCCTAATTTTAGCTCAAACCATAACATTAACATTACTCATAACATTAATCCTAACCCTAATCCTAAACCTAACATAAACCCTAAATATAACACAGACTGATTCTACATTAACCCTAACCATATACCTATTTGTACTCTAAAACATAACCCTAGCCCCAGCCCTAACCTTAACCAAAGCCCTAGTACTAAACCTAACACTAGACCTAAACATAATCATATTTCTAGCCCTAATTGGAACCCAACCTATCATTATACCTAGCCCTAGCTCCATCCCTCACCCTAAACCTAACCCTAACCATAACCCCAATCCTAGTCTTGGCACTAACCCTAACCTGAACCCTGCCACTAATACTAACTTTAAACTAACCCTAACCCTAAACTTATACCTAGAAATAATCCTAACGAAAACCATAACCCTAACTATAACACTAATGCTAACACTAAACCTATCCTTAGTCCTAACCCTAACCTAAATCCTAACACGTGCCCTTACCCTAACTCTAACCCGAACCCTAAACCTATCCATGGACCCAGGCCTAGCCATAGCCATAGCCCTAGCCCTAACCCTACACCTAACCCTAACCCTAGTACAAGCCCTAAGCTCACCCTAGCTCTAAATTAAAACTATCAATAATATTAGACCAAAATCTAAACCTTGAAATAATCTTAACTGTAACGCTAACACTACCCTATCACGCACACTAGCCATTGCTCTAGCCTTATCACTAAGGCTAGCCCTAACGCTTACCCTAACCGTAACCGTAACCCTAACCCTAACCCTAAGCATAAGCCTAGACGATCACCTGATCATAAGTCTAACACTACCCCTAACTCTAGCCCTAGTGCTAACCCTAACCCTAACCCTAACACAAACACTCACCATAGCTCTAATCCAAACTCTAGCCCTCACCCCTGTCCTAATCTGAAACCTAAACCTAACTACCAATATCCGTTGCCATAGCCCTAAGTGTAACCCTAACCCTACACCTAAATCTATCCCTATGTCAAATCCTAACCTTAACCCTAGCCACAGCCCTATCCTTAGCCTTAACACAAAATCATACCTAAAACTAGCCATAGCCATAGCTGTACCCCTAGCTGTAACCCTAAACCTAAACCAAACACTAGCCTTCAACCTAGACCTAACAATAATCCTAGCCCTATACATAAACCTATCTCCAGCCTTAAACCTAATCCTAACCCTAACATAAACCTAAAATTAAGCCTAACGCTAACCATAGCCCTCCAACTAAACCTAACACTAGCCATAGCCCTAGCCCTAGCCCTAACCCTAACACTAACACTAAACCTAACCGTAACCCTAGCGCTAATCTCACCCCTACCCGTAACACCAATCTAAATGTAATGCTAAACCTAACACTCAAACTAACCTCAAACGTAGCCCGATTGAGAGCCCTAACTCTAACCCTAGCCCTAGCCCTAGCCCTAGCCCTAGCCTTAGCCCAAACCATAACCATATCCCTACCCCTATCCCCATCTGTAACCCAAATCGTAAGCCTAAGACTAGATCTAATGGTAATCCTAAAGCTAACCCTAGCTATCCCACAAACCCTAACCCTAGACATAGTCCTAGCCCTAGGCCCTAGTCCTAACCCAATCCCTAACCCTAATGCTAAATCTAACTTTAACCCTAAACCTAACACTCAAACTATCCCCAAACATAACACTATCGATACACCTAACCCTAACCCCAGCCCTAGTGTCACCCTAAACTTAGGAATAAGCCAAGCCATAGTCTTAGACCTACCCCTAATTCTATCCTTAGTCACAGCCCCAGGCCTAACCATAGCCCTGGACCTAGCCCTAACTCTAGACCTTGCCTAAGCCCTAACCCTAGCCCTATTTCTAACCCGAAACATAACCCTAAAACTATCCCAAACTCAAAACCTAACCCTAACAATAACACTAGCGCTAAGCATAATCCAGGCCCTAAACCTAACCCAAAACATAAACATAAACCAAAACCTAGGCTGACCCTAGCCATTGTGGGAGCACTAGCCCAAGCGCTACCATAAATCTAACCTCAACCATATCAATATCCGTATTGGAAACCCTAACACTAACCCTAACCCTAGCCCTACCAGAAACCCTACCATAACCCTAAACCTAGTTCTAGAAGTAGTCCTAACGCTAACAATTACACTAACCCTAACTCTAATGCTAACTATCGCCCTAACACTAACACACCCCTCACACTAGCTCTAGAACGAGCCCTGTCCATAACCTTAGAACTAAGCCTGAACCTAATACTTAGCATAAGCATGGCCTTACCCAAGCCCTAACCCTAAACTTAAACCTAACCCTAAACCAATCACTAACAAAAACACTAACACTAACACAAACATGAAAACGAACACTAACTCTAATCCTAACCATACCCCTAAGCCTAAATCCCAACCTAACACTAGACGTAGCCATAGCCATCATCCTATACCTAACCATAAACCTAACAGTAATGCTTACCCTTCCCTAGGTCTAACCTAAACCTAGCCATGGCCCTAGCCCTATTTCTAACCCTAACTCTTACACTAGGTGTAACCCTAGCCCTATACCTAAAATTAGCCATAGCCCTAGCCCTAGCCATAGCCTTAACCCTAGAACCAGCTCTATTTCTAGACCAAACACTAACCCTAATCCTCACACTAAACCTAGCCATAACGCTAATCCTAGCACTAACCCTCAACCTAACTCTAACCCTATTTCTTTCCGAAAGCTAAACCAAACCCTAGCCCAAACCCTAACCCTAACCCTAATTCTAATCCTAGCGCTAGCCGTAAACCTAAAGCTAACTCAAACACTAACCCTAACAATAACCGTAACCTGAGCACTAAACTAAAACCTAATCCTAACCCTAGCACTAGCCATAGGCATAGCCCTAACCCTAACTCTACACCTAAATCCATCCTGACCCATAAAAGTACTCCTATCCCTAGCCATAGCCCTAGTCCTAGCCCTAACATTAACTCCAACACTAAATCTAGCCCTAAATCTACCCCTAAAACTAACCTTAGTCATACCTATAGCCATACCTTTAGCCCTAACAGTATCTCTAAACCTAGCCATTGCCGTAGCCCTAGGGCTACACACAAACCTAACTGGAGCCCTAATCGTAGCCCTAACAAAAACACTAACCCTAACCTTAACCCTACACAGAACCCTAACCCTAACCCTAATCCTTGAATGAAACATAAGCATAATACTAACTCGATACTTGACCCTAAACCTAACCCTAATCCTAATCCTAATCCTAAACATAACACTACCCTAATGCTAAACCTAACCCTAATCCTAAACTTTAAGATAGCCCTTACCCTAACCCTAGGCCTACCCCTAACACTAACTCTAACCCTAAACCTAATGCTAATCCTAACCCTTACCATAAGCCAGACCCTAGGCCTAGCCCTGGCCATAATCTAACCCTAACCCTAATCCTCATCCTAATCCTAGCCCTAGTCCTAACCCTAAACCTAACCCTAGTACAAACCTTATGCTCACCCTTTCTCTATTCTTAGTCCTATTCATAAAATTAGCCCAAACCTTGAAATAACCCTAACTGTAACCTTAAATCTACCCTATCCCTCAAATTAAGCATCACTCTAGCCCTATCACTAAAGGTAGGTCTAATGCTTACCCTACCGTAACAATAACTTTAACCCTAACAGTAAGCATAAGCCTAGACCATGACCTGACCATGACTCTAACACAAATCGTAACTCTAACCCTAGTCCTAACGTTAAACTTAGTCCTAACACAAGCACTAACCATAGCTCAAATCCCAACTCTAGCCCTGACCCCTGCCCTAATCTGAAACCTAAACCTCACTTTACCCATAGCTGTAGCCATAGTCCTAACCATTACCCTAACCCTTCACCTAACAATATCCCTTAGCATAACCCTAATCCTCACCCTATCTGTAGCCCTATTCCTAGCATTAAAACAAAATCTTACCTAAACCTAGCAACTGCTGTGGCAATAGCCCTAGCCCTAACCCTAAAACTAACCCTAGTCTTCACCCTAGCCCTAACAATAATTTTAGCCCGGTACATAAACCTATCCCCAGCCTTAACCCTAATCCTAACCCCAACATAGATCTTAAATTACACCTAATCCTAATCATAGCAATCCCACTAACCCTACACTAGCCCTAGCCCTAGCCCTCCCACTAACCCTAACCCAAGACATAGTCCTAGCCCTAGGCCTAATCATAATGCTAAAACTAACCCTAATCCTAGCCCTAACCCCACCCTAACCCTAATGCTAAATCTAACCCTAACCCTAAACCTAGCACTCAAACTAACCCTTAACTTACCACTATCCATAGACCTAACCCTAACCCTAGCCCTAGCATAGCCCTAACCATAGCCATAAGTGTAGAGTAGTCCTAGCCCTACCCCTAATTCTAGAATTAGTCATAGCCCCAGCACTAACCATAGCCCTGGACCTATCCCTAACACTAGACCTAGCCTTAGCCCTAACCCTAGCCCTATTTCCAGAATAAAACATAACCCTAAGCCTAGCCCAACCCCTAAACCTAACCCTAACCATAACACTAGTGCTAGGCATAATCCCAGCCCTAACCCTAACCCTAAATGTAAACATAACTCAAAACCTAAGGCTGACCCTAGCCATTGTGAGAGAGCTAGCCTAAGCCCTACCATAATTCTAACCTTAACCGTATCAATATCCATATTGTAAACCCTAACCCTATCCCTATCCCTATCCCTACCCCTACCAGAAAACCTACCATAACCCTAAACCTAGTTCTAGAAGTAGTCCTAACCCTAACACTCACACTAACCATAACCCTAATGCTAACCCTTGCCCTAACACTAACCCACCGTTCACACTAGCCCTACAACAAACACTCTCCATAACCTTAACACTAACTCTAAACCTAATACTTAGTATAATCATTGCTTTACAGTAGATATAACCCTAAACCTAAAAGTAACCATAAACCAAACACTAACACTAACAAATGCTAACACTAACATAAACACTAACATTAACACTATCATTAACACTATCAGTAACACTAAAAACACTAGCTCTAATCCTAACCATACCCCTAAGCTTAAATCCCACTTTACAGCTAGACGTACCCGGAGTCGTGGCCCTCAATGTAGCCGTAAACCCAACACTAATCCTAACCCATTCCTAGGCCTAAACTGAACCTAGACATTGCCCTAGCCCTATTCCTAACCCTAACTATTACTCTACCTAAAACTCTAGCCCTAATCCTAAAATTAGCCCTAGCCCTAGCCCTATGCATAGCGGTAACCCTAGACTAGATCTATTTCTAGAATAAACCGTAACCCTAACACTCACACTAAACCTAGCCATAACCCTAAACCTAGCAGTAAACCTAAATCCAACTCTAACCTTCTTCCTAGCCGAAACCTAACCCAAACCCTAGCCCAAACCTTAACACTAATCCTAATTCTAATTCTAGCCCTAGCCGTCAACCTAGAGCTAATCCTAACACTAACCCTAACCCTAACCGTAACCCAAGCCCTAATCTGAAACCTATTCCTGACCCTAGCCCCAGACATAGCCATGGCCCAATCACTAACCTTAAACCTAAATCGATTCATACCCCTAAAAGTAACCCTAACCACAGTCGGAGCCCTATCCTAGCCCTAACCTTAACTCTAACTCTAAATCTAGCCCTAAACCTAGCCCTAAGTGTAATGCTAAACATAACACTAACCTAACGCTATACCTAGCCCTAATCCTAAAACTAAAGTTAGCCCTTAACATATTTCTAGGCCTACCCTAACACTAACCCTAACCCTAAACCTAGCACTAAACCAAACCATAACAGTAGCTCTAGCCCTACAATGAATCAGAAAACTAACTTTAAACCTATCCCTATCCCTAAGGCTAACCCGAAAGCTAACACTAACTGGAACATTATCCCGATCCCTAAACCTAACACAAGCTCTAGCCCTAGCCCAAACCCTATCCATAAACTTAACTGAAAACCTAACCCTAACCCAGACTTACCCCTAACCCTAATCCTAAAAACACTAATCCTAAACTTAACCATAACCCCACCCCTAGCCCTAGTCCTAGCCCAAACTCTAACCCTAACCATAACCCTAGCTCTAGGCATAGCCCTAAAACTATCTGTGAACTTAGCCTAACAATGCCACTAACACTAACCCTAACCCTAACCCTAACACTAGCATTACCTTTATACCTAGCCCTAGCCCTAGAATTAACCAAAGCTCTAAACCTAACCTTAAAACTTACATTAAACATAGCCCTAACCCCAGACCTAACCGTAAATTTAAAATTATCTCTAAACTTTACCCTAGCTGTATGCCTCTCCCTAGCCCTAACCCTAAAACTAACCCTAACCCTTCATCTAGCCTAACTCTAGGCATAACCATAGCCCGAAGCCCAGCCTTACTACTATTCCAT
Organism: Carollia perspicillata; assembly: GCA_004027735.1. NCBI lineage: Eukaryota > Metazoa > Chordata > Mammalia > Chiroptera > Phyllostomidae > Carollia > Carollia perspicillata. Next base: position 14,852 of record PVKM010021380.1, read on the forward strand.
ACCCTAACCCCATTCCTAACACTAGTATTCACCCTAGCTCTAAACTTATTTCTAGCCAAAGCCCGAAACCTAATGCTAACCTTAACCCTAACAATAGCCTTAACACTAACCCTGAACCGAAACTTAACACTCCCACTTCCCCTAAACCTAAACCTTACTCTGTTCCTAGACCAAAACTTAACACTATCCCTAGTCCGAAACCTAACCCTAACCCAAACACTAGCTCTAGAACTAAACCTAAATCTAACCCTCACCCTTGCCTTATAAAAAAACCTAACACTATCCCTTGCCCTAAACCTAACACTGTCCCTCACTTTAGCTCAAACCATAACATTAACACTAACCATAACATAAATCCTACCCTAAACCTAATCCTAACCTAAACCCTAAACCTAATCCAAGGCCAATCGTATATTAACCTTGACCGTAAACCTATTTGTACTCCTAAACCTAACTGTAGCCCTAGCCGTAACCTTAACCCAAGCCATAGACCTAGCCCTAACACTAGACTTAAACCTAACCATATTGCCAGCCCTAATTGGAACCTAACCTATCAGTAAACGTAGCCCTAGCTCTAACGCTAACCCTAAACTTAACCCTAACCATAATTGCAATCCTAGTCCTAGCACTAACCCTAACCTGAACATTAGCCCTAACAGTAACCTAAAAGTAACCCTAACCCTAACCTTATACCTAAACATAATCCTAACCAAAACCGTACCCCTGACTATAACACTAATGCTAACCCTAAACCTATCCTTAGTTCTAACCCTAACATTAACCCTCACACGAGACCTAACCCTAACCTGAACCATAAACCTATCCATAGACACAGGCCTAGCCATAGCCATAGCCCTAGCCCTGACCCTACACCTAACCCTAACCATAAATCTTACCCAAACCCTAAATCTAGCACTAGTCTAACCCTAAACCCACCACTACCGCAAACCTAACCCTAAGCATAACCCTTGACCTAGTCCTAGCCCTGGCACCAAACCTAGCCATACCCCTTCCAATTACACTACCCCTACCCTAACCCTTGAACTATTCCTAATCCTAACCCTAAACATAAACTTAACCTTAGCCCTAGCACTAACCCTTCACTACACTTGGCCCTATCTCTAGCCCTAAACCTACCTTAACACTAAGGCATAGCCCTGGCCCCATCTCTAACCCTAACACTAACACAAGGTGTAGCTCTACTTCTAACCATAACCCTAACCCTAACACTGGCCCTTACCATAATCCTAATGAAACTGGTAGCACTAACACTAACCCTGACAATAACCATAACCATAGCCCTACACACACACTAGCCCTAACCCTAGCCCTGGCCATTGCCCTAGCACTAACCATAAATCTTACCCAAACCCTAAATCTAGCACTAGTCCAGACCTAAACCCACCACTACTAACTAACCCTAACAAAACTAACCCTAAGCATAACCCTAGACCTAGACCTAGAAATACCCCTAACCATAACACTAACCCTGAAAACACTAAACCTAGCTCTAAGTCAAACCCCAGCCCTAGCCCTAGCCCTAGCCCTAACACAAACCCTAACCATAACTATAGCCCTAGCCCAAAAGCTATCTCTAAACTTAGCCTAAGACTGGCACTAACAATAACCCTAAACCTAACACTAGCGTTAGTATTAAACCTACCCCTAGCCCTAGATCCAGCCCAAGCTCTAAATCTAACCCTAAAACTTATATTAAACCTAGCCCTAACCCCAGCCCTAACCGTTAATTTAAATTTATCCCTAAACTTTGTCCTAGCTCTACCCCTCTCCCTAGCCCTAACCCTAAAACTAACCCTAACCCTAGACCTACACTAATTCTAGTCATAAACCTAGACTGAGGCCTAGCCTTAGTCCTATTTCATACACTAACCCTATCCCTAAAACAACGACTCACCATAGCACTAATCCTAACCATAGCCATAGCCCTAAACCTAACACTAACCCTAACCCTAACAGTAAGCCAGACCATAGGCCTAGCCCTGGCCATACTCTAACCCTAACCTTAACGTTCATCCTAAACCTATTCCTAGCCCTAACCCTAAACCTAACCCTAAACCTAGTAGAAGCCCTATCCTCAACCTAACTATATTCTTAGACCTATCCATAATATTAGTCCAACCCCTAAACCTTGAAATAACCTAACTGTAACCCTAACACTACCCTATCCCTCACAATAGCCATCCCTCTAGCCCTATCACTAAGGCTGGCCCTAAGCCTTACCCTAACCATAAACGTAAGCCTAAACTTAACCTTAACCATAAGCCTAAACCATGACCTGACCATAACGTTAACACTAACCCTAACTCTAGCCCTAGTCCTAACCCTAAACCTAACCATAACAAAAACATTAAACATAGCCCTAATCCTAACTCTAGCCCTGACCCGTGCCCTAATCCGAAACCTAAACCTATCTTTACCCATAGCCGTAAACATAGCCCTACAATAACCCTAAACCTATACATAACCCTATCCCTATGATTAACCCTAACCCTCACCCTAGCCATAGCCCTATCCCTAGAGTTAACACAAAATTTTACCTAAACTAAGCCATAGCCCTAGCCGTAGCCCTAGTCCTAACCCTAACCCTAAACCTAACCCTAGCCTTCACCCTACCCTAACAATAATCCTAGCCCTACAGAAAAACATATCCCCTGTCTTAACTCTAATCCTAACCCTAACAAAGACCTAAAATTAGGCCTAACACTAACCTTAGACCTCCCACAAACACCAACCCTAGCCATAGTCCTAGTCCTAACCCCACCCCTAACCTTAAACTTAATCCTAAACCTAACACTCAGACTAACCTCAAACATAGCCCTATCCAGAGCCCTAAACCTAAACCTGGCCCTAGCCCTAGCCCTAGCCTTAGCCCTAGCCATAACCATATCCCCACCCCTATCTCCAGCTATAACCCTAATCCTCAACCTAAAACTAGACCTAATGGTAATCCTACCCTAACAAAGACCTAAAATTAGGCCTAGAACTAACCGTAGCCCTCCCACAAACCCTAACCCTAGCCATAGTCCTAGCCCTAACCTCACCACTAACCCTAACCCTAATCCTAAACCTAACACTTAGAGTAACCTCAAACGGAGCTCTATGCAGAGCCCTAAACCTAAACCTAAGCCTAGCCCTAGCCCGAGCCTTAGCCCTAGCCATAACCATATCCCTACCTCTACCCCCAGCCGTAACCCTAATCCTAAACCTAAAACTAGACCTCACGGTAATACTAACCCTAACCCTAGGCCTATCCTTAACACTGACCCTAACCCTAAAACCAGCCCTAAACCTAACCCCAACACTAGTTCTAGCCCTACACCTAACCCTAACCCTAATCCTAAACCTATCTCTAAACCTAACCTGAACCCTAAACTTAACCCTAACCATAACATTATCCCGAGTCTTTAACTTAACACAAGCTCTAGCCCCAGCCCGAACCCTAACCTAACTTAACTCTAAACCTAACCCTAACCCGAGCCCTAACCTTAACCTGAACCCTAAAAACAGTAAACCTACCTCTAAGTGAAACCCTCGCCTTAGCCATAGTCCTAGCCATAACACTAACCCTAATCATAACCATAGCCCTAGCCCTAGCCCTAACCTATCTCTAAACTTAGCCTAACACTGGCACTAACACTAACACTAAAACTAACACTAGCATTAACATTAAACCTACCCCTAGCCCCAGAACTAACCCAAAGTCTAATACCTAACTATAAAACTTACATTAAACATAGCCCTAACTCAAGCCCTAACCATAAATTTAAACTTATCCCTAAACTTTGCCCTAGCTGTAACCTCATTATAGCCCTAATCCTAAAACTAACCCTAATCCTAGACCTACCCTAACTCTAGGCATAACTCTAGCCCTAGGCCTAGCACTCTCCTATTACATGCGCTATCTCTATCCATAACACTACTATTCACACTAGCTCTAATATTAACCCTAGCCATAGCCATAAACCTAATGCTAACCCTTACCCTAACAATAGCATTAACAGTAACCCTGAACCTAAACTTAACGCTAACACCTCCCCTACACCTAAAACTAACCCTGTCCCTAGTCCTAACCCTAAGGCTATTCCTAGCCCAAAACCTAACCCTAACCCTAATACTAAAGCTAACACTAAAACTAACCCTAACCCTAGCCCTAGCCCTAAACCTGAAGCTAACCCTCACCTCTGCTCCATAAAGAAACCTAACACTATCCCTCACCCTAAACCTAACACTGTCCCTAATATTAGCTCAAACCATAACATTAACACTAACCATAACATTAATCCTAACCTTAATCCTAAACCTAACCTAAACCCTAAACCTAACCCAAGGCCGATCCTATATTAACCCTAACCGTAAACCTATTTGTAATCTGAAACCTTACCCAAGCCCTAGCCCTAGTCCTACCATTACCCCTAAACTTAATCATATTTCTAGCCCTAATGGCAACCAAACCTATCACTAAACATAGCCATAGCTCTACACCTAACACTAAAACTAACCCTAAACATAACCCCAATTCTACTCCAAGCACTAACCCTAACCTGAATCCGAGCCCTAACACTAACCTAAAAGTAACCCAATCCCAAACCTTATCCCAAGACATAATCTTAACAAAAGACTTACCCCTAACTATAACACTAATGCTAACCCTAAACCTATCTTTAGCCCTAACCCTAACCTTAACCCTAACACTAGCCCCACCCCTGACCAAAACCCTAAACCTATCCATGGACCCAAGCCTAGCCATAGCCATAGCTCTAGCCCTAACCCTACATCTAACCCTAACCCTAGTACAAGCCCTATGCTCACCCTAGCTCTATCCTTAGGCCTATCCATAACATTAGCCGGAACCCTAAAAATTGAATTAACCCTAACTTGAACCCTAATACTAACCCTAACACTACCCTAGCCCTCACACTAGCTGTAGCCCTAGCTTTATCAATAACCCAAGCCTTAACCCTAACCCTAACCCTAAGTACAACCCTAGGCTTAGCCCTGGCCATGTTCTAACCTTAACCCTAACCCTAAACTTCACCCTATTACTAGCCTTAGCCCTAACCCTAAACCTAACCCTAACCTTAGCACAAGCCCTATGATCACCCAAGGTCTATTTTTAGACCTATCCATAATATTAGCCCAAACTATAAACATTGAAATAAGGCTAACTGTAAACCTATCACTACCCTATCCATCACACTGGCCATCACTCTAGCCCTATCACTAAGGCTAGTCCTAAGCCTTACCCTAACCGCAACTGTAACCCGAACCCTAACCCTAAACATAAGCCTAGACCATCACTCGACCATAACTCAAACAGCAACCCTAATTCTAGCCGTAGTCCTAAACCTAAAGCTACCTCTAACACAAACACTAACCATAGCTCTAATCCTAACTCTAGGACTTACCCCTGTTCTAATCCGAAACCTAAACCTAACTTTACCCATTGCCATAGCCAAGCCCAAACCGTAAACCTAACCCTAAACCTAACGGGATCCCTATGCCTAACCCTATCTCTCACCCTAGCAGTAGCCCTATCCCTAGCGTTAACCCAGAATCTTACCTAAACCTAGCAATAGATCTAGCCATAAACCAAGCCCTAAACCTAGCCCTAATCATAAACCTAGCCTTCACCCTAGCCTTAACAATTATCCTAGCCCTATACATAAACCTATCTCCAGCAATAACCCTAATCCTAACCCTAACGTAGACCTAAAATTAAGCCCAACACTAACCGTAGCCCTAGCACTAACCCTAACACTAGACATAGCCCTAGCCCTAGCCCTAACTCTAACCCTAACCTTAGCATAAACCTCATCCCTAACCCTAAACCTAATCTAACCCTAACCCTAAACCTAACACTCAAACTAACCTCAAACATAAACCTACCCAGAGCCCTAGCCCTAACCCTAGTCATAGCCTTAGGCCTAGCCTTAGCCTTAGCCATAACCTTATCCCTAACCATATCCCCAGCCATAACCTTAATACTAAGCCTAAGACTAGACCTAAAGTTAATCCTAACCTTAGCCCTCACACTAAACTTAACCCTAGACATAATCGTAGCCCAAGGCCTAGCCTAATGCAAAAACTAACCCTAATCCTAACCCTAACCCCATCCCTAACCCTAATGCTAAATCTAACCCTAATTCTAAACCTAACACTCAAATTAACAATAAACATAGTACTATCCATAGACCTAACCCTAAGCCTAACCCTAGACCTAGCGTAGCCCTAACTCTACCCATAAGCCTAGCTGTAGTTTAAGCTGTAACCATAGCCTTAACCCTAGACATAGCTGTATTTCTAGACCAAACCCTAACCTTACACTCAAACTAAACCTAGCAATAACACTAAGCTTAGCCATAACCCTAATCCTAGCACTAACCCTTAACCTATATCTAACACTATTTCTGGCCGACACATAAACCAAATCCTAGCCCCACCCTAAACCTAACCCTAAGTCTAATCCTAGCCCTAGCTGTAAACCTAAACCTAACCCTAACACTAACCCTAAACCTAATTCTAACCAGAGCCTTAATATGAAACATAATCCTAACCTTAGTCCTAGCCATAGCAATAGCCCTAACCCTAACCCTAAACCTAAATCCATCCCTACCCCTAAATGTAACCCTAACCCTAGACGTAGCCCTAGGCCTAGCCCTAACCTTAACTCTAACTCTAAATCTAGCCCTAAACCTAGCCCTAAAACTAACCTTAGTCATACCTATAGCCATACCTTTAGGCATAAGAGTATCTCTGAACCTAGCCGCTGCCCTAGCCCTAGGCCTACACACAAACCTAACTCAAGCTATAACAGTAGCCCTAACAATAATCCTACCCCTAGACATAACCCAAACCCAAAACCTAACACTGAGGCTAACCCAAACCATAACCTTAATCCTAACCCTAACCCTAACAATACACGGAACCCTTAACCTAACACTTATTCTTGAACTAAACATAACCATAATACTAACCCTAAATTTGACCCTAGACCTAAACCTAAGACTAAGCGTAATCCTAAACATAACGCTAACCTAACGCTAAACTTAGCCCTAATCCTAAACCTAAAGATAGCCCTTAACATAACCCTAGCCCTACACCTAACCCTAACCCTAACCCTAAACCTATCCCCAGACCTAACCCTAACCCTAAACCTAACCCTAAACGTAACCTTGTCCCGAACCCTAAAACTTACCCAAACTCTAGCCCTAGCCCAAACCCTAACCCTAAACTTAACTCTAAACCTAAGCCTAACCCCAGCCCTACCCCTAACCATAACCCTAACCCTAAAAACACTAAACCTAGCTCTAAGTCAAACCGCAGGCCTAGCCCTACTCCTAGCCCTAACACTAACCCTAACCATAAACCTAGCCCTAGCACTAGCCTAAACCTATCTCTAAACTTAGCCTAACACTGACACTAACACTAACTCTAACACTAGCGTTAGCATTTAACCTACACCTAGCCCTTGAACTAGCCCAAGCTCTAAACCTAACCCTAAAATTTACATTAAAACTAGACCTAACCCAAGCCCAAACCGTAAATATACACTTATCCCTAAACTTTGCATTAGCTGTACCCCTCACATGAGCCCTAATTCAAAAACAAATCCTAAACCTAGACCTAGCATAACTCTAGGAATAACCCTAGCCTGAGGACAAGCTTTACTCCTATTCCATACCCTAACCCTATCCCTAACGCTACTACTCACCCTAGCTCTAATACTAACACTAGCCATAGCCCTAAAC
>PVKM010021381.1:0-22617 GCA_004027735.1 Carollia perspicillata
ATAGAGTGAACAGATTGATTAGCAGAGGTAGAGGGTGGGAGGTGGGCAAAATGGGCAAAGGGAGCCAAAAGTTACAAAATTCCAGTTATAAATAAATAAGTCAAGGGGATATGGTATATAGCATGGCAACTATAGTTAATAATCTTGTATTGCACATTCGAAAGTTTCTAAGAGAATAGATCTTAGAAGTTCTCATTACAAGAAAACTATTTATAACTATGTATGGTCATGTATGTTAGTTAACTAAACTTACTCTGGTGATTATTTCACAATATATACAAATATTGAATCATTAAGTTGTACACCGGAAATTAATATAATGTATGTGAATTATACTTCAGTCATAAAAACGAAATCAAAAGAACAACGAGAAACCAGTATACACTTACCAGAATGGCCACACTCCAGAACATGGAGACATCGGATGCAGGAGAGGATGTGGAGCAACAGGAGCTCTCATACGTCGCTGCTGGGAACGCAAACTGGCCCAAGCACTTTGGAAAATAGTTTTGGGTTTCTTACAAAACATGCTCTTCTATGATCCAGCAACTGTGCTCCTTGGTATTTATTCATGGGAGTTGAAAATATATGTCCACACAAAAACCCGTACATAAATGTTTATAGCAGCTTTATATGTAATAGCCAAAACTTAGAAGCAAATAAGATGCCCTTCAGTAGCTGAACAGATAAGTAAACTATGGTACAACGAGGTAATATTATTCAGAGCTAAAAGGAAATGAGCTAGCAAGTCATGAAAAGATGTGAAAAGGCCTTAAATACATATTACTTAGTGAAAGAAGCCAATTTGAAAAGGCTATATTACTGTAGGGTGCCAAGTTAACGGCATTCTGGAAAAGGCAAAACTATGGAGATGGTAGGAAGGTTTGCTGTTGTCAAGGGTTAGGATGGGGGAGGTTTGCATAGACAAAGCACAGAGGATTTTTGAGACAGTGAAAATACTTCAGATAACAATGGATACGTGTTATTATACGTCTGTCCAAACCTATAGCATGTACAACACCAAGAACGAGCCCTATGGTAAACTATGGACTTTGGTGGTTTTGATGCGTCAGTGTAGGTTCATCAGTGATAACGAATGTGCCACTCTGGTGGGGATGTTGACAGTGGGGAGGCTGCGCATGTGCAGAGGTAGGGGGGTCAGGGGAAATCATTTACCTTCCTCTGAATTTTGTTTTTAGTGAAAAACTGCTCTAAAAATTGAAGTCTTTTTTTAAAAAATTTAAAAATCAAAACTCTAGTGATGCTCTTATTAGTCAGTTTTTATGACCCATGTTTAACTCAAGATACATGAAAGAACAAGCAATTTAGAATCGAATTGTCTTTATGTTGTTCTGCCAGTCATTAAATTGTATTAATTCCTGTGCCTCGAATTGTGTATCATCAAGCATATGACCTGTAAGCATTTGCTTGTTATCTGACTATTTTTAATTCAAAAATAAATTGCATAGTGAAAGAAATTCTATTTTCCATTGAGATAATGTATTTTTAATTACTCAGAAGGGAGTCAAATTAAGTAGTATTTACCCAAAGTAAATGCAGGAGATAATAAAATGTCTCTATGGCATATTTAATTCAAAACAGTCATGTACACAAATTAATTTGTTGTCGGATTAGAGGTATGTGGAGGAAGAGGTTGCCCAGAGACACAGCTCTTATCTTTTGATCTTGTGTATTTCCCCTGCCAACAGCTAAGTGGTTAGATTCTGGAGTTGCCAGTTTCTTTTCCGGTGGAACCATTGGAAATGCGACTAATCCCAGGAGATTTTGTTCATGTTCATGTACAGTTTGGTCTCTGGAAGTGCCCAGATGTGAGCACAGTAACTCTGGCTTCGTAATGCCATCTATCTAGCAACAGAAGCCCTGTTTGCGGTAGTTAACTGTCTGTTTTACATTTACCATGGTCCAGTGGTGTTACAGAGCTTTGTGGCTCCAGTAGCCAGTTGATGACAATCAGCAGATTCTAAAGCTTTTTCAGAACTCTGAAAGAATGGATACTGATAATGTATAATGCTGAAATGAGGAAAAGAATAATGGATATTCAAATGTCGATGCAATATAGCTTCCAAAAAACGATTACGGTTCATTTTCTTTGATTAGCTTTTCAAGTTTTGACTTTAATTCTTTATTGTTTAGCTTCTGTAAAGTGACAATCAGAAAAACATCGCTACATGAAATCTGTCAGAAATGTTTAGACAGTTGTAATCACAGAGTAGAACTGCCTGCTTTGTTCTGTACTTTCTGTACTATTGACCTTGCTGTGCCCTACACTGATAGTTGCTGATTCAACTTTTTAAGGGTATAAACGATTGCCTTTTAAATGTTTGAGGGAAATGTTGTTTAGCTTCTGTATGACATAGAAATGGTTTTCAGCTGACAGAAACTTGAAAAAAATGAGTTGAATGGAGTAGTATTATTTTTACTCAGATCGAGAATTCCTGGCATTTCACAACTCAGGAAAATATGGTACTCCACAGATTATGATCAAGACACGAGATCCTTTTTGCTTTCTGCTCTTCCCTCCTTAGGCTGTGTCCCTAGTCCTCTGTCCTTGCATTTGACTGCTGGGGATGTCACATTTCATGCCACAGGATGGGACAGGGCAAAAAGGATGAATGCCGCATGACTATTATTTTTCCATATGACAAATTTATTCGATTTAGCACTAAAAGTTGAACTTGGAGACTATGAGATAAAATGGAGCCTTCAAATTTTGATGAGATTAATGTCTAAGCCAACCTATTATCTAAAACCTTGTAAGTTTATATTTGGTGGCACCATAGGTTTGCCCCAAATGTGGGAACTGTATTTCTTCCTCTTAGCAGACTTCCCTTCAGGAAAGCAGGAACCCCACAATACCTCTATTAGTTTGATTACAGTGGTTCTCATACGTTAGTGTCAGAATCACCTGAAGGATTTGTTGCCTAATCCTTCTGGAATATCCTTCTGGGATTCCAATCCCGTCTTCCGAGTTTCAGATTCAGTGGGGCTGGCATAGGGCCCAAGAATTTAACTTCCCAACAAATTTCCAGGTAATGCTGATGCTGGTGGTCTGGAGACCACACTTTGAGAATCGCTGAGTTAGAAGACTTTTATCTACAGCAGGTCAAAATTCCTGCTAGTAAGGAATTCCCAGATAAGGCTCTGAAGCTTTAATTTCTGTGACTTAGCTGTTGAGTCAATCTAATTCAACAATCACTTCTTGAGTGCTTGGTGTGCCTGGCCCTGACAGATACTGCTAGTCCTGAGAAGAGAAACAAAGATGAGTTAGACAAAGACTTAAAACATTTACAAACATATGTCAAGTACCTAAAAAACTACTGAGAGACAGAGAATCTGTATTTTTTCTGTTTACACTGTTGGCAGTGTATATAGGAATTTTAACAGAATGCCAAAATTCTTTGATCATACTGTTCTAAATGCAGTGGTTAGTCTGCATTTTTATTTAAAACAGGGGGTCGTGTCCTGTGACCACTCTGAATCCTAGATAACCTTTATTTTGAGAAACCCCAGCCCAATTCATAGCATGTGCTATTCCAAGCAGGCTGATCTTCAAAATGTCCTATTATTTCCTGCCCCCCCCCCAAAAAAAACAGAAATTGAGAAAAGCCACCATAAGCAATAACAGAGACTCAAGATCTAAATCATAGTCTTTGGCTAAAGAAATAACTCATATCTCCTCCCACAGAAGGCAAATAACACCTGCACCAAAGATAAAAATAAACAAATTCAGTAGTGATGGCCCATATGGTTCGTTATATGACATCTTTTTATCGAGGGAAACACTTTCTCAACTATTACCCTTTCTCTTGCTTTATCCTTCTCTCCCTGGCCTCTGAGGATTGCTGGTTTACCCTGAAAAGCATTTAGAGAGTGGAGGTAGTAGTGGGGAAAGATACTAATATAATTTAAACTGTCTACCAACCTGAGGAAGGATTCATTTCTCCAATAAAATATACTATTAAGCAAAGATAGGGGAATATAATAAATGTGTGAATCCATGTAAAGTGAGCTAAAAATAAAAGATCCTTATTGAATGTAGACTAATTGACACATTCAATTAAAAATTAAAATTAAAAAGTAAAAACTGAATAAACTAATTGGAATAGAGAGAAACATTTACAGTAGCTTACTTAGTTCTCAAAAGACTATACTGATATATATTTCCCATGTGCCATTGAGTAACCATTGCTAATACATGCATTTTAATGTTAGAAAATATACGTAGTAAAGAATTCGAATGCACAAACATCTTTTATGTGGCCATAAAAATTTCCTATTTGGAATTTCTTAAGATACAAAAACTCTTAAATTTCACTAGATGGAATGTCATACATATAACAGCAATTTTCAAACAGTGTGCCATAATAAGTTTTGAAACATGAAATACCTGACTTTTTAGTTAAAGACACTGACCTATTTTCTCTTCGATTATCAAATAAAAAAATTATAAAAGCCAACACAACAATAGCCATCTGGTGTGAATGAATCAAAATTATACTTATTTTTTTAGATCAGCAGAAAGTATAATATATATTTTGGTGTGCCACAGAATTTTAGTAGTAAGATTATGTGTGCCATGAGATTAAAAAGGTTGAAAATTGCTGCTACATAAGATATGCCTAAAAATAATAAAAAGACATAGCCAATCTGATAGACACCAAGTGGAATGGAGAGAATATGGGCTGTGGAGTAACATAGACCTGGCTTTGAATCACGGCCCTGCCATTTAATAGCTAAGTGTTGATAAAATGGGAAAAGCAATACCTACTTCACAGGATTTGGGGGCACTAAATAAAATGAGGCACACAGAGTCCTTAGAAGAATGTTTGATGCATGTTAATCACTCAATAAAGACTTTTCCACTTCCAATCTTTCCTTTTTCCCTCTTCCTCCTCCTCTTCCTCTTTTTTTGTCCTCCTGTCTTTTTCCTCTTCTTTCTTCTTTCTCTACTTCTTTTTCCTCCTTTTTCTACTCCTTCCTCTTCCTCCTCCTTTTTCCTGGACTTGACTTCCTACCCCTCCTCTTATTTTCATTGTCAGATTTGTCTCAGTGAGCACTGCTCTGCTCGAAGAATCATCTCATTGGATTCTGCCATCATTTTCACGGGAATGGTCAAATGTCATTTATAGACGACACTACACCTGTGGATAAGGCTGGTGAGCACTGTCCCAAAGCAGTGACCTACAAACTACTGCTGCTTCAGATTCAGCTCTCTGCCTGTTTCGTATGGCCCATGAGTTAAAGATTTTTTTTTTAAGATTTTATTTATCTTTAGAGGGGAAAGGAAAGAGAGAGGGAGGGAAACATCAATGTATGGTTGCCTCTCATGCATTCCCTGCTGGGAACTGGCCTGTGTCAGGTTGCAGGCATGTGCCCTGACTGGGAATCAAACCGTAGTTGTTTGGTTCACAGGCCTGAGCTCAATCCACTGAGCTACACCAGCCAGCATGTAAAGATGTTTTTTACATTTTTGAATGGTTGGAAACAAAAAATCAAGACTCTCATGGAAGAGAGTAGGAGTGGACTGGATCTGACTGCAAACAAAGAATTACCAGCTTGATTGGGTAAGGCATTCTGGGACAATTCTATGGCCATGCCTGGTGGAATCCTTCCTCTCTTGCCCCCTAAAAAGAATGAAAAAGAAAAAGAAAAGTCAGAAGAATATTTCATGATATGTGAAAATTACATGGAATTCAAATTGCAGTGTCCATAAATAAAGTTTTATTGGAACCCCACCATGAAAAACAGGCTGCTTTTATACAATGGTGCCAGAAACAAATTGTTGCAACAGAGAGTATATGGCCACAAAGACGAAAATATATGTATTATCTGACCCTTCACAGAAAGTTTGCTGATCTAGTCTAAAGGAATGGAACATGTGTGAATCTTAATTTGGTGCTGAAGCCACTTCTGAAAGGGGAGCTTTGTGGTAGAAGCTGCTGTCGCAGGGTTAGAATGAGTATTAAGCTTCTCAGGTGACTGTGTGGAGGAGAGCATTCAATGAGATAGACGGTGGAGCTTCTGATAGAATTGCCTACACAGGGACGAAAATCCACCTCTTTGCTCTTATTCTGTTAACTCCTGACAGATTTTAGTGAATCGTGAGCATGTACAAAGGAGTTTTGTTACTCACTCCTTGATGCTTTTTAGACCATTTTATCTATGAAGCAATCGGGGCACTAGTCTGGGGGAGACAGGTGCAGCAGGGTTTCGCTAAAATAATACCTAGGAATGGTTTTGACCTGTATTTCAGAAGATATCCAATGACAATGCAAATCCCTTGCCTTCCATTGAAGAAATCCATTGTCTTCCCTGAGCAAGCTGGGAATTCCTTTGTACCTCTTTAGGTGAAGGACCGACCAGATCAAATATCCACCTTAAAACCTATTGTAAATGTTTTTTTAGAAACAAATTGAAACTGATCACATATTCCTAGATAGTACCCCCAGATGGAGCCAGTACTGACATTTGTGAACACATGGGTATTGTTTTTTTCAATTAAATGCAAACAGCTAATCCTGGGAGGGTTAGTAGTATAGTGTTTTGCTCTAAAGAAATGGAACTGGTGAATAGAAAAGGGTGGGAGGTCAGTATTTTCCTGTAGCCCCGTCGAAGACACGATGTGATCTGGTATCCAGTGACTGACACCGAGGGAGAAGACAGGAATAAAGCCATTAGTTGGACTACCTACAGCTCAGATGGTTGAATTAGACAAGCCAGTGTGTTTAATAAGCTAATGAAGGCCGTCTGTCAGTTACGTCGGTTCTCCTGACTTTTCATAGCAGCCTCTATTCCTCTCTCCTCTCAAAGTCTCACCACAGCCTATTGTTCACATTGCTGCTCCAGTCATTCCGTGAGAAGATGAATGAGCCCTTCTCCCACACAACTCTGATTAGTCAGTCACTCATTCAGTTGAGTGCTAATTCAACTGAGTGCTAATTGTGTACCAGGCATAGTGCTAAGTGCATGAGACACAAAGCAGAACAAGAAGTGTTTCCTGCCCTCCCCAGTAAGGTGCTCACAGGCTCCCAGCAGAGGCAGACTTGGAAACAAGTACAGTGAAGTATGGGGAGCTCCTAATAGACGCATGTGGGAGTGAAAATCTTGCCCTGGGGACAGACAAGTAAACTAACAGTTGCAGTTCAGTGTAAACCACAAGTTGGACACAGAGGAAGCACATCTGACTCAGAGCAAAACTCTCTCAAGATTTCCAGGGAGAGGACTGCGACTTGAGGAATGAGAAGGGAGGCACGTGAGGCAGGCAGGAGAGACGACATTTAGGAAGGCGTACAGACCTGAACAGCTGACTGCAGGTGGGTTTGAATGGCCAGGATCACAAGTGTGTCTGAAAGAGTATCACGTTAGAAGTCATCAAGTATCAAAGCATAAGGGACGAACGTGCCAGCTGGGCAGTCTGGAGGTTAACCTGGGAACCCCGAGAACCTGAGCAGGGGAGTCGTGTCATTGGGATTTTGTAATGAGGCTCTGGAAACTGTGTGGAGGACAGACTGGAGTGTACTGATGCTGGAAGCAGGAAGCCTAGTGAAAGCGATTAGGGTAACTAGAGAAGGTGAAAAATAGAGATTAAGGAGAAAGACTCAACGAAGCAACATAACTTCTTAAGGTGGGAGAGAAGGAGAGAGAAGAGTGGATGGCATATAGGTTCCGGCTTGAGCTCCAAACACATGAAAGTAGTTCAGATCCTCTACTTTTGTTGTGTGAGAAATGAAGACAGGATAGAGTAAATTCAAGGACAAGAAATTTGGGGGAAATGCAATAGAATTTTGGGAATGAGCAATATACAGGATGAGTGGAGAAAGAGAAGTCTAAAAGGGGCTGGAAAAGGACACTGGAAAGCAAGAAAATAAAGAATACTGTGGCTCCTGAGGGAAAAGAGTGCGGGGAGGAGGGCAGCAGGTAGACGACGACGCCACGCACTGCAGAGAGGTCTAGTAAGGCCACAGTAGAAGCCGTCATTCCTGTCCCGGGAACCTCAGACTTAGACATGGAGGATTCTCCCAGAAGTGCTTCAACCTTCTTTTGGGGATGTATCACCTTTTGCTTCTTCTTGCTTCTTCCAAATGGAACTTCTGTTTCCTGGGTGTATTCTTCAATTTCCAATTTTCATCTCTTGCTCTTTTCATTTTATGGAATGAATGATTCAAAGTTCACATCAAATACTATCACCTTCAATCTTGACTGAACTGGGAATGATCTCTCCTTCTTCTCAGCAATCTAACATATTTTTTAAGATTTTATTTATTTATTTTTAGAGAAAGGGGAAGGGAAGGAGAAAGAAAGTGAGAGAAACATCATTGTGTGGTTGCCCCTTGCATGCCCCCTACTGGGGACCTGGCCTGCAACCTAGGAATGTGCCCTAATGGGGAATGGAACCAGCAACCGTTTGGTTCACAGGCCAGCACTCAATCCACTGAGCCACACCAGTGAGGGCTTTTTAAAAAAGATTTTATTTAAGCAGTCATAACATTTTATCTGTACTATATCTGTGTGTCACTAGTCGCCTTCTACCTAATGTTACAATTACTCGTGAAATTACCCCCTTTCTGCTCACTTGCAAAGCATACAAATCACATTTGCGGAATACTTTAGGATTCAACTATGAGGTCATACTAAAAATGTGGGATTGTCTTTGGCTAATGATTTAAAGAATTCTAAAATCAACCCTCCCACCACCAAAATTTAGCACTTATCACAAATTTAATTGTTTGTGATATGAAATCAGTAAAGCTGACTTTCTTATAATATTCTTACATTGTTCATTTTCATAGAGAATTTGAATTTGATTACAAAAGGCTATTATGCCTACGATGCATGAAACAGAGGAGCATTTGAAAACACTGGTTCCCACACACTGGAATCACCAGGGGAGTTTTTAAAACACAGACATCCATGCCTGGTTCCACCCCCAGAACTTCTGACTTCATTGGTGGGAAGCGTGGTCTGGGCTTCAGGAGCCGTCAGATCACCTCAGGTGGCTCTCATGAGCAGTAGAGTTTGAGAACCACTATTTTTCAAGCTGATTTGCATTTGAAGTTTCACATCTTTTGCTGGTGATGACCTATTGTTCCTACACTGAAATCTGTGTGTAGTTATAAAGCAGAAACTTGTTTCAAACTATAATGTATTCTCTCCCTCTCGCTCTCTCTCCTTCTCCCCTCTGCTCCCAACCCAGGAGAGAACAATCCTGAAAGCATGACTGACAGAAGTTTTCTCTCTGCCAGGAGAAAAATGCCATTCTCTTCTATAAATGTGTCACTTTGGCCACATGCCAACAAACAAGAAACTCTTGAGTCTATAAAAATATGTTATACTGGAATTTTGAGGTGCATGAATGTCATTAATGGTATTAAGGCTGAATATTAGCTCCACTCTTAGTAAGTTACACTGAAACTGAAATTCCCAATAAAAATATGTTGGTGGATGCTACTGTCCAAGTTTTATATATCTCTAGTAATCATGTCTCAAGAAAAAAAGTGTGCAAAATGTTTCTCTCTTTAAAGAGAAATAAAAGAATGAGAGAGAAGCCCTAGGTATCATTCGGTTCATTGCAGACATTAGTAAAATACTCCTGCTTGTGTTTTATGGGAGAAATTATTTTCTGCTTACCTTCTCTGTTAAAAGTCATAATATTGGTCATCTCATTAGAAACAGTAGTAATACCAAATATACTTTGTTGTACTACTAAGTTTGTGTATATATCCACTCTTTATAAAGAGCTAGGTTTATTTTAAAATACTAAATAAATGTTCATATGTGGCTGCTGGAATTAATTTTATTGTTATTTAAGATATTTTGTATTTATAAAACAGTTACATCAAAGAAGCAGGACTGAATGACATAGCAACGTTATTTTTCCCATGGCCTCCCCCGCACTCCTGCTCCTGGAAGAAATCTCCATTTATCCACTCACTGTGTTTAATCAAAAGTCTTCCAGACACTTGATGCCCCAAAACACTCTAGTTCTGTCATTATTATGTCCAGTTTAGTTTATTCATCAAAACTGTCAACTTGATTGAAAGCCAGAGCTTCGTCCCTTCCCCAGCTCCGGCCTGCCTGCGGTTGTGGGCAAAGCAGCCCCCAAGCCAGCAGTCATTTCACGCTGATGTCTCCTGAGTTCCTGAGAGACACCCCCTCCCACCTCACAACTGCCATTTGGGCTTTTTTACCTGCATGTTCTGGTGGGTAGATTATAATCCTTCTGTTGGCCCCTGGGCAGCATCCTTTCAAATCCTTGCCATGATTTATTTCAAATACTTCCTGCCCCATGAAACCCTTTGGATTCAAAATCCCAAGATAATTTGCCTTTCTCCAAACTCTCACAGAAAACTGTGCTATTTCTAAACTTTTTATCCCTTTATTCCTTGCAATACAGTTATTTATGATACAGTCTCTTGTGTTATCTCCCCTACTGCTCTCAGAGCTCCTTGAGAACTCGCATCATTTATTTCTTATTGCCCACAATGCACAGGATACAAAAGTAAAAATAAAGGCATTTATAAATGCATAGTTAGGTTATTATCACATAAAGTTAAAGTTACATATATAAATAAGTGTACAATCGAATGCATGAGAAAATTGCTCAAGGTCTTAATTTTGTTTATTTAATCAGGTTAATGGAATAAAGTAGGTGTATGTTTTTACAGTTTTTTCACATATTTTAAAATGGAAACATGTGCAATCATTTAGAGTAATGTATAAGTTGTTCCATGAAGTAATTATCATAGTATTGTGTTACACCAAAGAACAGACAGCAAATTACTTATTTCCTTTAGCAAGGAACCCATTTCTAAAGACCATTGGGACTTTAGAAGGACAGGTTTTTCACCATTTAATTTTTAAGGGTAGTTACTGCTTCCACTTTAAGAGCCATTGGCATAAGAGGCCCATTGCTTCCCTTTTACCTTCTCCGTCTTTATGCGGAAGGTAATTCAGAATTTCATCTTTTTTGGACCTAGTGTTAGTGAGCAGACTAAAACACCTTATTAAATATTCTACGAAATCATATTAAGGTAGCATTTGTGTCTTTATAACAGCTTCTAGCTGTATTGCCAGATCCTTTATTTTATTATGTAAAATACAATGACGTTGTTTTCCTATCAGTCCAGTTTAAAATGAACAAGGCTCAGACTACAGGGCCCAGCACAAATAAAGCCCTTTTTTATTACAAAACAATAAGCATGTAATTCTGTAACATAACAATATCACACTCAAGCACACCATATGACATTTTAGGTGAATGTTCAAAGTAAAACTATAAATTATTACACCCATACTATTACCCTACCACCTACACTCAAGCAGGCATTACTTCTGCCGGACCCTGTATTTTCAGTAGCACTAAAGGCACTACATGTAGGAATGCTGGATTAACCCAAAGCAATTTTTGAAACAGTTAAATGAAAAATATGATGTTGAGATACAGACTTGTGAACGTTTGTCATTGTTCTGTGGGAGGCCTCTATTCCAACTGTTACCATTCTGCGATTTCAACAATTCTTTCTGAAAGGTAGTCGGATCATGACTGGCTAGGATAGACTGACAGCATGCTTGATGTGCCAGTATAGCTGTAGGGCATCCCATTAATTCTCCTTGACGAAAAGAAAAGGCCATTACACCGCATACTAAATACCTCGTTTCTTCCTCACATCCGAAAACGTGGCCTCTTCCTGCCTTTTGCAGACTGACCTTCATTCTAGTGAAAGGTACCACAATTGCTGGAGCTTCAGTGCTTCATAGCCAATAGAAAGAATCACTTTATTTGGAACTACCAAAAGAAAGATAATGCTGAATCCATCGAAATAGAGAGGAGGCCAGCCCTTACCCCAGAGCGTTCCGGTGTTCTCTTTTCATCCTAATCTTTTAAAATTACATTTACTATTAAGTTGTTTGAATATAGAAATTGCTTGGAGAGACCTAAGACTTTTGGCTTTGATAGTAAATGTTGGCACTGTTTCTGCTGAAGCTGAATATGCAGCTGAAAGTCTGAAATGCCGTTGTTTCTTCTGCCTTGGTGCTCAGATTACCCCCACTTTAAAACACTCTATGCCCATAGTTATCTTGCTGCCAAATTACAAATAAAACCCATCTTCTTTAGGAAGAATTAAAATGGTGGTGCAAAGGTCTCCCTATGGGGGAGGCATAAGTCTCCCAAACCCCCAACTCCCCAAAATATAACATTTTTATATATTTATGTATATAATATATACAATGTATTTATATAAATCCTCACCCGAGGATATGTTTATTGCTTTTAGAGAGACAGGAAGGGGAGGGAGAGAGACAGAGAAAGAGATAGACAGAGAGAGAAACAGAAATGCCGATACGAGAGAGAAACATCCATCAGTTGCCTCCTATTCCCACCCGACTGGAGAACAAACTTGCAACCTAGATATGTGGCCTGACCTGGAATCAAAGCCATAACCTTTTCTTTCTTTGGTGTACAGGCCGATGCTCCAACCCACTGAGCCACCCAGCCAGGGCTATATACAATTTATTTTTAATATTTTAAGAACATAAGTGTTTAAAAGCATATGAAACAAATTACAGCAATTGTGAAATATAAGCCAGGCTTCTATTTGATTTGTGAGTGTGAAAAATTTTCATATTTTTTTCATGAAGATAGGAAATAAAAACAAAGAAAATACAATGGATAAAAACTGGAAATCCTACCAGTATCACACTCAAGTAATAAGTATCTGTTCACCTTTTTTAGTTCTGTTACACTCATGGCCAGGAGGCCCACCCACATAGCACCAAATCACTGATCTCTTATTTTACACTCTTTTCCTATCATCTAATATAATGGAAAGCAGACAGCCGTTATAAGGAGACAGCCCTCTTTCAGTACCTTTTTGCTTCTTACTTGCTATATGGCCTTGGCAAGATACCACCATTCTCTGAGCCTCAGTTTCTTCATCTGTAAAATGAGAATGCAGGTTCATTATTCTCTTTCTGAAATCTTGGGACCAGATGAGTTTAGAATTCAGGATTTTCTTAGAATTTTTGTTTTAGAGAGATGACACAGTGTAAATACAAATGTTACATAACAGCCCCAGCAGGGTCTGAAGAAGAATCGTATAATCAATTACGTTAGTAATTCTGCAGTAAAATGTACAGACAGTCACACTAAGTGGGATGGAGTGCCTAAATGGGTCAAAGCTGTTTCCAAACCTTGTATTTTTCAGAATTTATGGATAAGTGAACCTGTACTAATTCTTTCTTTGAGGATATATGTATTCGTTCAGCAAATAGCAGTTGCTTTACCAGTGGTAGCTGTTGTTTTTATTAGAATTAATGGCAGATAATGTGGATTTCATCTCTTAACAGAAATTGGAATGTAAATAATTACACTCACCATACTTTCTCATTGTCATTCAATTTCATAAAAGGCCATTACAATACTTTTAAAATGGTGATCTTCACTCTTCATGAAAATATTCACAAAAGGGCATAACTACTTTCTTCAGTAATTTTAGATTTAGATAGTTATGCTGCTCTGAGATGATTGATAAGATCAGAATTATAGATTTAGAACAGGAAATGAGCTTTCCATTACATACAGTTAAAATTAGCACTAGCACATTTTTAGCTTTTTCTCCCTTCACCATAATTCTTACTTGAGGGGATAAAAATCAATCACTTCACTGGTTCAGCTCGTGTCTGAATATTCTAAAGTGACTTATGTTTCTTCATGCTAACTTTTGCTTGCTAACTTATGCTTGATGTGACCTTAGACTCGTAGTTTTCAACACGCTGGTGTACAAGGATCAGTGTGGGCTGACTCATAAAAAGTTTTACCAATAATCAAGTACCAGAGTTTGTAAATTATTTAATTAAAAAATTAATGAGTCGTTATTTCAGGTTACCCTATGATAATGTCCTTTTCACTTTCTTAGGTTCTAATATACTTCCTTAAATGGAAGAGAAAAGGGACGGCATTGTGCAGGACCATGTGTTGATTGAATGTTATCCAACACATCCTGGCCGGAGAATTTTCTTTTTTATTGTTCTATTACAGTTGTCACAATTTCCCCCCATAGCTCTCCCCTGCCCTGCCCACCCCTTACTCCCACAGTCAATCCCCACCCTGTTGTCCATGTCCATGGGCCATTTATACCTGTTCCTTGACTAGAGCATTCTCCTTCTTTCCATGCCTCTGGTTCTATTTTGCTCATTCGTTTGTTTTGTTCATTAGGTTCCTCTTATAGCTGAGATCATATGGTGTTTGTCTTTTGTTCCCTGGCTTATTTCACTTAGCATAATACTCTCCAGTTCCATCCATTGTGTCATGAAGGGTAGGTGCTCCTTCTTTCTTTCTGCTGCATAATATTCCATTGTATACGTGTACTGTAATTTCTTACTCCACTCCTTTACTGATGGGCACTTAGGTTGCTTCCAGCACTTGGCTATTGTAAATTGTGCTGCTATGAACATTGGGGTGCATAGGTTCTTTTGGACTGGTATTTCAGGGTTCTTAGGACATAGTCCCAGCAGTGGAGTTGCTGGATGAAAAGGCAGTTCCATTTTTAGTTTTCTGAGGAAATTCCATACTGTTTTCCACAGTAGCTACACCAGTCTGCATTCCCACTAACAGTGCACTAGGGTTCCCTTTTCTCCACATTGTCTCCAACACTTGCTGTTTGTTGATTTGTTAATGATGGCCGTTCTGATACATGTGAGGTGGTATCTCATTGTGGTTTTAATTTGCATCTCTCACTTCTGGCCAAGATGGAAAGCATAGGTAGACACACTGTGCCTCCTCACACAACCAAAAGAAGGACAACAACAATTTAAAAACAAAAAACAACCAGTACTGACAGAAAATTGAACTGTATGGAAATCCAACAACCAAGAAGTTAGAAGACACATTCATCCAGACCAGTAGGTGGGGTGCAGACAGGCAGCTGGGCAGAGAGGACTCACGGCAAGGTGGCAGCTGGTGGACCCAATGAGGTGGCGGATTGTGGAGCAGGGTGCTGCTGGCTGGCAAGGCAGCAGATCGCAGACTGGGTGGTCCCACATTCACACGCAGATAAACTGGGAGAAACAACTGGGGGGTGGGACGGACTGTGCAATGCAGGGCTGCAGCACAGGGAAATAAAGCCTCAAACCACTGATTGAAAACACCTGTGGGGATTGAGGCAGTGGGAGAAACTCCCAGCCTCACAAGAGAATTGGTTGGAGAGACCCACAGGGTCCTAGAACATACACAAACCCACCCACCCGGGAATCAGCACCAGAAAGGCCCAATTTGTTTAGGGGAAGTGACTAAAATCTGGCAGAGAGCAGAGCAAGTTCCACTGTTCCCTCTCAGACCCCTTCCCCACAAACAGCGCCACAACCCTGACAGGGGTTGCCCCACCCTGGTGAACACCTAAGGCTCTGCCCCTCACTACATAATAGGTACATCAAGACAAAAAAATGGCCCAAATCAAAGAACAAATCAAAGATCCAGAAAAAATAGAACTAAGCAATGAAGATATAGCCAACCTATCAGATGCACAGTTCAAACCACTGGTAATCAGGATGCTCACAGAATTGGTTGAATTTGGTTGCAAATTAGATAAAAAAATGAAGGCTATGATAAGTGAAATAAAGGAAAATGTACAGGGAATCAATAATGATAAGAAGGAAACTGGGACTCAAATCAACAGTGTGGACCAGAAGGAGGAAAGAAACAACCAACCAGAAAAGAATGAAGAAATAACAATCCAAAAAAATGAGGAGAGGCTTAAGCGACCTCCAGGACATCTTTAAACATTCCAACATCCAGATTATAGGGGTACCGGAAGGGGAAGAGGAAAAGCAACAAATTGAAAACTTATTTGAACAAATAATAAAGGAGAACTTCCCCAATCTGGCAAAGGAAATAGACTTCCAGGAAGTCCAAGAAGCCCAGAGAGTCCCAAAGAAGTTGGACCCAAGGAGGAACACACCAAGGCACATCAAAATTACATTAGCCAAGATTAAAATTAAGGCGAGAATCCTAAAAGCAGCAAGAGAAGAGGAGACAGTTACCTACAAAGGAGTTCTCAAAAGAGACCTTGCAGGCTAGAAGGGGCTGGAAAGAAGGATTCCAAGTCATGAAAGGCAAGGACCCACATCCAAGATTGCTCTATCCAGCAAAGCTTTCATTTAGAATGGAAGGGCAGATAAAGTGCTTCTCAGATAAGATCAAGTTAAAGGAGTTCATCATCACCAAGCCCTTATTATATGAAATGTTAAAGGGATTTCTCTAAGAAAAAGAAGATAAAAAATATGAACAGTAAAATGACAGCAAACTCACAACCACACCTAAAACAAAAACAAAAGCAAACTAAGCAAATGAGTAGAACAGGAATAGAAACACAGAAATGGAGATCACATGGAGGGTTATCAGCAGGGGCATGGGAGAGGGAGAGAGGGGGAAAAGGTACAGAGAATAAGTAGCATAGATGGTAGGTAGAAAATAGATAGGGGGAGGGTAAGAATAGTATAGGAAATGTAGAAGCCAAAGAACTTATATGTATGACCCATGGACATGAACTAAAGGGGGGGAATGTGGGTGGGAGGGTGTGCAGGGCAGAGGCAAATGAAGGGGGGGAAATGGGACAACTGTAATAGCATAATCAATAAAATATATATTTTTAAAAATTGCATCTCTCTCATGGCTGAATTTTTTTAAAGAACCTTTTTTGTAGCCTATCTGTCTGTTAATCAAAGTGTGTAGATTTTAATCTTTTTTAAATATGATTTTTATTACATTAGGAAAGATTAATTTTTAAAATTCTTACTGGCAAGTGCTTAATTATGATAAAAAATACATTACATGAAACTTACCAATTCAACCATTTTGAAGTGTACAGTTTTGTGGTATTAAGTACATTCACATTGTTGTGCAGCTATCATCACCATCCATCACCAAATTTTGTACCTTCCCCTGCTGAAACTCAGTAACCAATTGACATGTAACTCCCCACTTCTCTCTTGCTCTAGCCCCTAGCAACCACCATTCTACCTTCTGTCTCTAAGAATTTGACTACTCTAGGTACCTCAGATAAGTGGAATCATACAGCATTTGTCCTTTTATGACTAGCTTGTTTTACTTCACATGTCCTCAAGATGCACAAATGGTATATATAGAATCACCTTAGCACCAGGATGGCCTTCCTTTTTGTAGCTGAATAATGTTTGTATGTATGTATATCCATTTTTTAATCCATTCATTCATTGATGGCTTCTTGCCAAGAGCGTCACCAGCTAGATTTCGTATGACAGGCTCTGAAAGCCAGTTCTAACCTTAGAATCTAGGATGCACTGGAAAGGGAAGTGCTTGGTTTTCCTACTGAATTATTTTTGAGTCTCAAACTGTTTCTCTTCTTACCTTGCTGCCTTATTCCATCTTACAATTCTTCAAGTAATCAACAAATAACCTCCTTACAATATAGGAATAATGAAGATTCATGAAACAGGGAAAACTATTGTTTTCCAAACTCATTATAGGTTGTGAAGATAAGGAAAGCTTTTTTAGACAAAATGTTTTCAACTCTAACAAACAGAGTCAAAAAACAATGTCTCTTTTAGATGTAAAATCAGATAATGCAGAGTATGGTTGCTATGTCAGGAAACCTCATTAAGATTTCTAGCTCATTCAAAACCTTTTACATAGCTACAAATTTTTATTTATTCCTTCCTACTCCTACAAGTGCTATGGTGATAAATGCCTGGATTTATCCCATAGCCTGGATTTATCCCACACTCTGGTGGTATGAAATAACACCAGGATGATATTTTCAATTTTAATAGAAATTTTAATTTGCTTTAAGCCCAATTTATTTTATTTTCAGCTTCATTTCTTTTATGATTTAGGCACATAGGCCTTTGATTATATACCTGCAGTGTATTATTTCTCATTACAATTTTGTCTAGCTTTGTATTCATTATCTGTTATATGGGTTCCTCATATCGGATATGTAATTGTGTCATATTTGAGTGTGTAACCTATGGGAGCCATGTCCCTTCCTTCTTATGACAGCCAGACAACCTGCCTATCAGGCACTCCTATCCCCTGGTCAGAACCTTCTTCCAGCCTGTCTGGGACAAAATAGTGACCCAAACCAGGCCTCTGCCCTCACAGAGTTTACCGTCTTCTAAAAGGCAGAGGGACAGTAGCCTAATAAGCACACCACATTCGTACAATTACAAACTGAAGTCAGAGTTTGAAGGAGAGAAATTTTTTAAGAGATTGTTGACCATAATAGTTACAGACACAAACTCCAAAGCAATGCCCTGCTGAGCCAGATTGAAGGCTGAAGCAAAAGGGTAAGTCAGTAATACTGATCTTCTCTTCATTTCAACTTTTGAGATTTGGTCAAATGGGTCATCTTCATTGATTTGTTTTCTCAAATGCTTTATTAAGATATTGTTTATCTTGGTAATTGAGTTTTTGGTGTCCCCATAAGTTTTGCACCTAAGGCTGGTGCCTCACTCACCTCACCCTAGTCCTAGTCTCATACCAAAGCCAAACTACCTGACTTTAAGTCCTGGTTTTGCCACTCACTAGCTGCGTGACATTGGGAAAGTTGCTTTATAGTGTACCTCAGTTTCCTCATCTGTAAAATAGGGATAATAATAGTAGTACTTCAAAAGGTTGTCAAGAGTATTAAA
This sequence comes from Carollia perspicillata, assembly GCA_004027735.1. Taxonomy (NCBI): domain Eukaryota; kingdom Metazoa; phylum Chordata; class Mammalia; order Chiroptera; family Phyllostomidae; genus Carollia; species Carollia perspicillata. The sequence goes on from PVKM010021381.1 coordinate 18,688, forward strand.
ATAAATTAATGTTTGTAAAACCTCAGAGAAGTACCTGGCACAAAATACGATGTGTACTTAAGATGTGTCATAAAGAAAGATGCCTCTAGACTGTTTCAAGTACTGAATGAATCAACGGGAGCTGGATCCCATATGTCTGGATTCACCAGGCTGCCATGAGTGGGTTTCTGCGAGACTGCAGTGCTGTTTGTGAGACATGCACTACCATTAGATTCTCACCCTCGCTCACTCACGAGTCTCACACGCAGCCCCTTCAGAGCACTGCACACACGTGAACATGCCAGTCCGTATTCAGGATCCCACTGGTAAAACCCACCGCTTCTTTTCCTCCACGTGGGGAAACGCCTAGCCTTCTGCTAGCCTCTCTTTCTAGTGCCATTTTAAATTCCACTCACAGTGTTCTACAGCATCTGACACACTTCTGTTTATTCATGTAAAGCACTTTTTTAATGAAATATCGTTCCCTTATGACAGAAGTATTGTGTTTATACTTTAATAGTATAAAGAGTAAACAGGAAAAAAATCCTAATTTAAAAAGTGAAGAAATGCATTGTAAATTAATTTTACTTATTCAAGATATTCATGTGAAAATGGCTAAATACATGTTTTAATTTAAAAGACAAACTCTGATGTGCACTAATTTATTTCATAAGACTGGGGCAACTCTGTGAGATAAGCGGGAACTTAATTGTCTGCACAGAAGTCTAGTTAACAAGTAATATTTTTGCTAAAGTAGACTCTATGTATGAACCTAATAAGTGCCCTCAGGAAAATAACATTATACATGCAAGAAATGGGCTTTGTCTCTGAGTGAATGAATGGATTCTTTCCTATTTTACCCTTAAGCTTTGAATTAACAATTTGTTGAAAGAGGGCCACTGGATTAGAATTAGCATTCTCCTTTGATGAGCTCTATTCATATTCTGTCTGAGATTATAAATACATGTATCTTTCTATCTCTTATAAAGAACCCAAATGAGCTAAAGTTTAAATGCAGTGTTTCGATTTAAATGATGAAGGATTAAGATATAAAAATATTTCCCTTTAAGGGTATATGTTTTGTGGTCGCACTATTAAAACTTGGTTAAATTGAGAGAATTTGCAGTGAAACCCTAAATAACTTTTTAAGCTTGTTAGAATGTCTTGGTAAATGTGGCCAGAAGTCATTATTTACATTTACATTCCCTTTGGAGGCTGTGGGATTCTCAGGGCCCAAAGCCAAGAGCCTTGACTGAAGGCATGAGGTTGCCTGTTAAGAGTATTGCTGTATTACAGAGCCACACAGTTTGCCTTTCTGCCACAACACACAGCAGCAAAATTAAGAGAGTGTTGGGAGAAAACTCTCCATAGGTCCTTTGCACATCTTGCAACCAGAGGCACTGGTTACACTTTGCACATCTTGCAAGCAGAGGCACTGCTTACACTTTGTTGCAAACTCTGTTTGTAATGATGTTTGTATAATGAACAACCTTGGAAGGCAGAGAAAGTGTTTCCCTCTAGAGCAAAGGGCAGGCATGCTCACCATCCATTGTAAAAAATTCCGTAAACTCCTAGTTCCTCTCTCGTAATTCATTCTGCATACAAGTGTCGCCTGGCCCTCTTTATATCATGCTGTAGGAATTGAAACCTTGGGAATCTGGGCAAGGAAATGCTGATATTCTGTATATTCTGGCTACTGTTATTGCTGTATGCAATAAAGTCTTTGTTTTTGACCCAGGAATTTCATGTCCTCTACTGGCATCTATAAAACTGTAGCAAACTGACTTGTTAGCTTGTGAATGAGGTAAAATCTCAAACCCTTTACACCTGTTGATGGGAATGACCATTAAAAGACAAGTAAAGATCACAGGCTTTTTTTCCCTCTGGGTATGATCCCAAATAGTTGAGGGTTTATAGATAACATGGCCTGAAGGGTAGTGTATGGATAGAGCACTGCGTGAGATGGCAGGGCATCCAACTCTAAATATATAAGGCGGTGTGAATTGGAGAGAATAACTGGTATTTCTCAAAAAGTGTAGGGGATCGTCTTCTCATAAAGACTTTGTACACCCAAGGACAAAAAGGATGCTGGATCTGATTTGGACTTCATCTCTTTTGGCTCAGATACCCAAGAATAACATTGTCTAAATTTACCTAGAGAACTTGCCATATCTACTGACTGCTTACTCTCGGAGACAGCAGATAACCACAAGCCTTATCCTATAATAATAGCTCCTTTTTGCTGTCATGTCCAGGCTTCACCATGCCAGAATGCCAAAGTCTACTTTGTTACGAGTTATAAAACAGTAACATTTCTTCATATTTGCCTTCCTAGTATGGACATACCTCTAAGAAGTGGATCTGCTAGACTAGACAGAAATGTCTTGTACTTCACCCAAAAGGGTTAAGTTGAGGCTGCACCATCCAGAATAGGGGAGCCAGCATGTAGCCTTTCTGGTGGTACCAGAAAGAATTCACGAGAAAGAATGCTAAGAGATTTTTACATGCCGTTCAGGTGAGGCCCAAAGTGGCCATTTCTACATGTTTTGGCATGTAATATGGTGGGAGCGATAAAAGGACTTCACCTAAGAGTGGTAATAAGAAATTATAGAGGAGTCTTCACAAGTAGCCCAAAAGTTTTTTCATTGTTATTAAGTGGCCAACAGGTGGCACTGGTGCTGCCACTGCTCCTGCCTGTGCCCGCTGCAGTGGTGGCTGGGCCTTCTCTCTGACAGCACCAGACTCCAGCCTCGGGCTTCTCCACCCAGCCCTCTGCGAAGCCACTGCCAATTGACTCACGATGGCCGGGGAGTCTAAACCTGTTTGCTCCATTTCTGTAAATGTTTATGATGATTCAGCAGGCTTGCGAATCATAAAGCCCCACTGAAACAATGATGCAGGCAAACCTTACAAAGAACACTGAGAAATGGCACTTCTCATACTTGAGAACATTTTAAACATTCACAACAGTGTTAAGAATTGAAAAAATGGAAAATTTCAAGAAAAACAGTAGAAACCAGATTAGATGTATGAGAGGCATATTTCAAATTATTTCACCAGTTCAGAACTATCCAAAATAATGCATGTTATTCTAGCACTTACACGACCACTGTTTTTCATATTCACCAGTTTTCTCCTCTAACAGGTATGCTTTTGTTGTCTAAACATCCATGGTATATTTTAGTGGAAACTATAGTGCAGATACGAAAGGCATGATTTAAAGAGAACTGCTCTGATGAGGATACAATTGTGCTGGTTAATTCTTGAAGAATCTTATCATTTTTGTGAATTCTGCTAAGTATCTGTGAAACTTTATATTAAGAACGCTTTATCTGTTAGTTATTATACTTAATTTAGAGAACTGCTGTGAAGACCAAATAAGGTAATGTGTGCAAATTTCTCAGCACTGAGTAAATGCTCAGTAAATGTTGACCGTTATTATAAGAAAGGAACCGTTTAAAACATGTGTTTTAGACATTAGGAATATTCAGAGGAAGCCAAATTCTGCTGTGTGATTTGAAAAGTATAAAATAGAAGTCAGACGTGATTCGTTTCCTAGAAGGTGATGGGGAAATAACAGGAGGACTATACCTACTTGCTTCACTGGGTCAAATTCGGATAGGTCTCAACATAGATGTGCTGTGAAGTCATCTATGTCTCACAGAGGGACATTGGGATCCATTTACAAGGTGACCTACCATTACTACTGACTCAACAGTGAGGTCACTAGTAAGGCTTTCCGCCAGGGGACGGATATTCCATTAACCTCTACCCCAAAGCTCCAGGGTTGACAGCAGGATCCAGAAGAACTGTGCAAAGCCCCAGAGTTGCACAGATGATAAAGGAAGGGACAACCAGGCGTGTGCCCTGGATATTATTTATAGGTTTACTTTCTAAATGCAGCTATGTCCCCTGAAGCCTTATGCGAGACTTGGCTGCCACATGTCAACT